>PVKP010015835.1:0-49519 GCA_004027715.1 Plecturocebus donacophilus | reverse complement strand
CAGGTTTAAATAAAATATTGGTTGGCTGCTTATTTGTTATTTTCATCCCCTATTCCTTCCTGTCTCCATTGTTAAGCACAATTATTGGCATAAAAGAGGTTTTTAATACCCATTTTTAGACTGTATTCTAGCCTGGGCAATAAAACAAGAATCCCATTCTCTCTCCCTCTTTCTCTTCCTTTTTCTTTCTCTCTTTCATCCTTTTTTTTCTTTCTTTTGCTGTTTCTTTCTCCTTTTCTCTCTTTTTCTAAAAAAAAAAGGAGGTACAACACTTAATAATTTTCATATTGCATGTTGTAATAATATTTTGGATATATTTGATTAAATAAAACATCAAAATTAATACGTTTCCTTTTTTTATGAGGCTATTCAAAAATTCAAAATTATACATGTGGCTCACGTTATATTTCTACTGGAGAATGTGGCACTAGTTAGAGCAGTTTTTACATATGAAATAAATCTATAAGAGGCCATATGACACATCATGTTTTACATATGTTTGTAACTCTCTTTCCAGTTTACAGGATATCAGCACACAAATATGAGTTATATAGGTAATAAACACCAACAAAACCTCCAACAGTACTCAACCTTGATAATTACCATGGTGATAATATTAATCAAACAATTTCAAATAGCATTTACTATTCTAACAGAGAAAACCAAATTGTGGACTCAGGGGAAAAAAAAATCAGACTATGGCAGATCACCTCAATACTTAAAATATAAAATGCCTGTGTTCATTGTTTATTGTTGTACTAATGAGTTACTTCAAAACTTAGCAGCTTAAGAAAATAGTGAACACTGATTATCTCACACAGTTTATATGGGTCAAGAACTCAAAAGCAGCTTAGCTGAACAGTTCTGGTGCCAGGGTCTCTTATGACGTTGCAGTCAAGATGTCAACGAGGCTTCAGTCCTCTGCTTCCACTTAGATGGCTGGCAAGTTGGTGCAGCTATTGGCAAGAGGCCTCTGTTCCTCTCCACAGGGCTGCTTGAGTGTCATTATAACATGAAGGCTGGCTTTCACCAGGGCAAGTGATTCAGGAGTATAAGGCAGATGCATCAATGTCTTTATGATCTAGCTTCAGAAGTCAGCGCCATCACTTCTGCCTTCTTGTGCTGTACACACAGACCAATCCTGATAGGGTGTGGGAGAGGACTACCCAAGGGGATGAATGCCAGGAGGTAAGAATGATTTGGAGTCAAACTGAAGGATGGGTATCACAGAACCTGAGGACGTAGGTCCAGTATAACAAAATTGGATTATCGACGAAGACAAAATTTCTTCTCAGAGAAAAATGCTTTGTTAAGCTAATAAGACCTCTACTCCAAAAACACAGATATTGGTATGAGACTATATTAAAATGGAACCCAAACATACCTGAAATATAAAGGCAGATATTAAGGAAACTACAGAACTGAGATATGGCTCAGCATTTCACTAAATGTGAAATCAGCAAAATATGCATTACATCAGGAATTATTCAGAATAAAATCTGCAAACGAACAGAATTCTAATCAGAGATATCTTCCTGTGACTATTATTACAAATTAGAGTAATTAAATGTATTCATGAATAGTTCAACACCAAGAATACTCAAGAATACTCAGTGATATTTGATAATCATCAAAGTTCAACTGAAAAAAAGTGGGCAAATGTTTTAAGAGTTATACACTGGAGGTTTTTCAATAAGCTTAGTAATCACATTTGAATGAATCTTCACATTTGACTGTTTGGGTAATCAACTGTTTTTTTTTTTTAATTGAGACTTGAGTCTCGCTCTGTTGCCCAGGCTGGAGTGCAGTGGCACGATCTCAGCTCAACGCAACCTCTGCCTCCTGGGTTCAAGCGATTCTCCTGCCTTGGCCTCCTGAGTTGCTGGGACTGCAGGCACATGCCACCATGCCTGGCTAATTTCTTTTACTTTTAGTAGAGATGGGGCTTCACCATGTTAGTGAGGATGGTCTTCATCTCCTGACTTTGTGATCCACCTACCTCGGCCTCCCAAAGTGCTGGGATTACAGGTGTGAGCCACCGCACCCAGCCCTCTTTTTTATTTTTAAGAAATATGAGAATGGAATACTCAGAGTCTGTTGATCCCCAATGAATAAAGACCTTCTTTAAACTCCTGGTTCCTCATGAATTTTCATTATAACTGATTCTAGTGTTAAAGTAGACAGGGAAAAGGGTTAAAACACAATAAGCCAAAAACAGAGTCTAATTTGCAATTACATACTGTGTATTTCAAAATTGTTTCCAAAAAAGCAGATTTGAGATGTTTTCACCATAAAGAAGTAAGTATGTGAGATGATGGATATGTTAATTAGCCTGATTTTATCATTCCACAATGCATACATGTAGTCAAACATCACAATGTAGCCCATACAATTATTACCTGTCAATTAAAAATTAAGCCTGTAATCCCAGCACTTTGGGAGGCTGAAGTGGGCAGATCACCTAAGGTTAGGAGTTCAAGACCAGCCTGGTCAACATGGTAAAACCCCGTCTCTACTAAGGAAATACAAAAATTAGCTGGGTGGTGGCGCACACGTGTAATCCCAGCCACTCAGGAAGAATTGCTTGAACCTGGGGAGGCAGAGGATGCAGTGAGCCAAGATTACACCACTGCACTCCAGCCTGGGGGAGGGAGTAAGACTCTGGCTCGAAATAAATAAATAAATAAATATATAAAAATAAAATTTTAAAAATTACAAGGAGGAATTATTAGGTTGGTACCAAAGTAATTGTGGTTTTTGCCATTAATACATCTACTGTTTGGAGATAAGCCATTTTATAGCACTCATTAATTACGAAAACAGCATTAAATTGGCAGTCTAGGGAAATAAGGCTAAGTAGAGGGAGAGTTTTATTTCATTCACCTGCCCTAACTTGGCTTTCTTACTCTGCTTAAACAATTCAGGCAGTCCAAAATTCAGAAATGTACTGTGTGTCACAGACATTCCACTTAAAAGCTACCTAGAGGTAGTAAAGGAACATGCTTTGTCATTTTAAATAGTTCATATCACCTAAAATGAAAGCTGTATCTTTAGAGTTTTACTTCAACTGCTATTAATCACATTTTCACTCACCAAAATGAACCCAGACCATTTTTCCTACTATTGGATTATGTAACTGAAGCCTACTTTTGCCAACCTCACCATATTTGCTGAAATCAAATAAGAATACTTCATTTACGTAGTACAGGGTTCACAGCAGGAGGTTTGTGTGACTACTTTGAGGGGTCTGGTAGAAGGAGAAGGAAGACCTATCAAAGAATTCCTCATTTCCTTAAATAAGAAGACTTCTATATTCAAAGAGATTAGGGCAGAAGTTGGGACAGCCTAACTATAGCTTCAATCAGCCAGATTAACAGGGAGAGACTGGACCCTACAGCAACTCCTATGATACCACTCCCAATACATCTCTCAGAACTTCACTTCTTGATGTCAGTTCTGTCAACACCAAGCTATGCAGCACTGTAGCTGTAAGACTAGCCTCCACTGCCTTTCTTTCCAATCAAACATTTAATCAGGAAAGCAAAGGCAAAGAAGAAACAGCAATTAAAAATTAGTTTGTTGTTCCCTCAAACATCTCCCTCAAAAATTGTTAAAAGGCTCTATAGTATAGTAACATAAAAAAGAACTATGCTTTTGCCCTTTTCAGCAACAGAAAGGTCAATTCAGATCTCACAAAGATTATCCAAGGTAACAATCTTCCCACATTCTCTCCTCCCTCTCCCTACTCTCATTCTGACATCGTAATGGAAGTCATTCATTTGAATTAATATTAAGAGCTGCTTCCTTGGGAGTAAACACCACTTACCAGATAGACCTTAACCTATTCTGAAAGATATGAATGTTAATTGTTATCCATTATCCTTAATGTAAAGACACAGTAATTCTTTATTACCCTTGACCCCACTGCTTATTCTGCCTCCCTCTTCCCCATTCCCTAAGCATATATACACATGAAGAAGATTTCATTAAAATCATTCAACATGTCAGAATTCATTTACCAACTTCTCAGATATTTTGTGTGGAAAAAAAATTGAAGCCAGATGCATTGATGAAGTCAATTTTAAGAAAAGAAAGCTAGCATAACATAGAGACAGAATTTAGTTACATACCAACTACTTTAAGGCAATACTGTGGATTCAAATTTTAAAATATTCTCTTTCCCCCTCTCTTTAAAACTCCTCAAATATCTCCCCTCAGTTAGAGTGGTGCTCTGTTATAACCTCAATTGTTAAAAACCAAAGTCAAAAGCAGATGTATTTCATCAAAGAAACAGAAAAAATACACAAAGAAAAATGATGCTTTATATCAACAAATTTTACAGAGCATACAGTACAAATATCCCATATAGACTGGAGGGGTTCTCATCTTGAAAATTATGGTAGCTGAGTATAAGAAACTTGGGCAAGGACATGGGGTTTACCTAATCCTAGGGCACTATAAATCTTTGATCTGTAATGCTTATAAAAAGAACAAGCATACATTTTCAAAATCTTTACCAAAAAAATCCCAAAACTAATTTTTCCTTAAAATAACAGACACTGATGTGGTCCATAAGAGGTTGACCTTTGCCTCTGATGTCACAGAAAATGGACTATTTGCATACCTGCTTCTGGTCTCTTAAAAAATAAAAGGACTAGGCCGGGTGCAGTGGCTCACGCCTGCAATCCCAGCACTTTGGGAGGCCGAGTTGGGTGGATCATGAGATCAGGAGTTCAAGACCTGCCTGGGCAAGATGGTGAAACCCCATTTCTATTAAAAATACAAAAAAATTAGCCAGGCATGGTGGCGGATGCCTGTAATTCCAGCTACTTGGAAGGCTGAGGCAGAGAATTGCTTGAACTCAGGAGGCAGAGGTTGCTGTGAGCTGAGATCGTGCCACTGCACTCCAGCCTAGGGGACACAGTGAGACTCTGTCATCAAAAATAAATAAATAAATAAAAATAAAAGAACTAGTATTCAGTGGCATAAGACAAGTACAATTAACAACACTTTGTTGCATATGTTAAAATACCCAAAAAAAATAGAATGTTTCTAACAGAGAAATGATAAATGCTTGAGGTGATGAGTACCTCAATTACCCTGATTTGATCATTATACATTGCATGATTGTATCAAAACATCACATGTACCTTGTAAATATGTATAATAACTATTATGTATCCATTATAATTAAAAATAAAAATCTAAGAAAAAAAGAATCTTATTGGACACTTCTTCCAAATGCAAACCAAGAGCTCACACAACACAAAGGCAAGGAGTAAATCATTTCACTAAAGTGAGAACTTAGTAGTTCACTTTTTAATAATTTTAGTGCCTAAAGTAATTTTATTCATTATTTTATGGAGAACACATTAGTCCTATCAATAAACAGTCTTTCAATACATTTCACTGCTATCAAATCGAACTGACATTTGGTCAGAGGGAAAAGTACTATACAGTCCACTTCAAACACTGCAGAGTTTTTAAAAAATAATATTAAGCCCTGTTTTGCTATTTTTCTAAATGGTCAAAAGTGGCCCGCTTTTGAGATGGGAGCTTTTAAAAGTTGCACACATAACTAACAATTTGTATAGGTGCTTCACCTGCAGTAAAAGAGAATATTCACGTGTCATTTCAGCAACAGGGATATAAAAACAGATGCTGATTTATATGCACACTTTTCTTCCATTATGATCCGTTATTCTAATATTCATTAAGAACACCATAAAAACTCACCTATGACAATATGCTAATAGAAAAAGCCCTGTTTTACTAAGAAAAAATTTTTTATTAAAAAGAAAGAAATGATACAGGATTATACATTTAAACAGGTAAAGGAGAAGTTCTAGAAACAGAAAACCAAAATTTATTTTTGCAAAAACAAGAACATTAACATATTAGATATATCCAGCATGTGATAAACCACATACTATTTCTAGAAATAGTATTTCTAAAAAGATGTCAATCTTAACTTTTAAAAAAGGTTTTCTTAAATAATTATCCCCCTGGCAAATCTAAAAATGAAGAATGAGCAGTGTTCATTTCAGAAAGGAAAAAAAAATCTCTCATCAAAATGAAGAAACTTTTTTTGTAGACAGAGTTAAATCAAATCTCAGAAAAAAACACAAATGTTTCATTGACTATATAGCTAAGAAGAGAATATGCTTAAATATATGTAAAGCTGATTTTCCCCATCTCTATTTCTATTGTTTTCACTTTCTTTGAACTTTATTCTTAATATTCATTGGTCTCCGGAGAGCTGACTCACAGTACCACAGCATTCTTTTTTTTTTTTTTTTTTTATTACATTTTAGGTTTTGGGGTACATGTGAAGAACATACAATATGAACCTGGAAACCATCATTCTCAGCAAACTGACACAAGAACACAAAATCAAACACCGCATGTTCTCACTCATAGGCGGGTGTTGAACAATGAGAACACAGCATTCTTTTAGCAGTTCCATTAAGCTCTCTCACAGCAACCTCTTTCAAGGTTAAATTCAGATACTTATCTTTGTTATAAAGAAAAACAAAGCCCCAAACCACTATTGATAGGAGCCTCCTTTCAGTCCACTCTACTTTGCATTATTAGCATGAGACTAAAATTTACAGCCTTGTGGAAAGGTATAACTGAGTGTTACTGCTCAAAGAATTAATATGCTCAAATAAGGGATGACGGCATTTCCTTTGTTAAAGCATAGAAGGCTCTTAAAGGATAAGCTATGGAACTTTAGATAAGATTTATTAGGATGCTGAGCTGAACATCATTCAGTTTCAAAAAAATTATAACTAAATTAATGTTATTATTTATAACTCAGTAAATACAGCTATAATTAACGAACCTATGTAAAACAATGTTTAAGAGAGACTAAAAAGAAATTTTAAAGTAATTCTTCACTTATGGTAGATATAAACTAGTTGAGAAGGGAAAATTAAATTGGTTAAATCACACAGTGGCAATTATAAAACAATGTGTATTGAAAAGTATAAAAACAATAAAGCATGATTCAACATACAGGCTAAGGAACAATGGATAAGACAGTAACAAATTGAGGGAGAGTTCATCAACAAAGGTTAATTTTAAGGCAGAATCTTTATTTAGTAAAACTGGAAATCCACAGGAAAAAGATTCTGCCTAAGTAGAAGAGTATACATTAGGAAAACAATATGTTATATTCAAAGAACACCAACACTGTTACCTTGTGTAAAACAGAGAAGTCATACAGGTGAGCATCGTATCTAAAGATGAGGTTTAAAACACTTAGCTTGGTTTAACAGGAGACTCCAAATGCCAGGTACAGTGATCTGAATCAGATCAGATCAGAATCAGAATTTTGTGTGCTCCCAAAATTCCTATGTTGAAATCTAATCACCAATGTGATGGTATTAGGAGGTAGAGCTTTTGGGAAGTCATTAGGTCATGAGAGAGAGCAAAGCCCTCATGAATGGCATTAATGCCCTTATAAAAGAGACCGCAGAGAGCTACCTTGCCCCTTCCACCATGTGAGGACACAACAAGAAGGTGCCACCTATGAACCAGATAGTGGGCTTATACCAGACACCAAATCTCCTGATTCCTGGAACTTGGACTTTCCAGGCTCAGAAATGTGATAAATAAATTTCTATTATTTACAAACTAGCCAGTATACAGTATTTTGCTATAGCAGCCCAAATAGACTAAGAGACCAGGCTAAGATGCATGTGACTGAAAGTTCTTGACATCTTATAGATAACAATTAAAATCAATAAACATTTGTGAAGTACCAACTATATGTGAAGTACCAAGACATGATCCCCAAACTCAAGTATGTGAATGGACCAGCACATAATTAGTATATCATACCAAGTAATATAACATAAGTCCCAAAATCAAAGGAGAGACTAATGAAATTACGACAGAAAGTATGATTAATTCCAACTGTGAGGATTTAGGCAGGCATCACAAGAAAAATTATTTGACCCTTAGAAGATGGGTAGGCTTTCAAGAGAAAGCTTTTTTTAATCCTCAAATCACCAACAGTCAAATCAGCTAAGACTATGCTTCTACATGTTTTATTTGAAAGGTTCTTGATGTTGCTGGAATTTATCTGATTCAGTTCTGTGTGTAGCAATTACTATAACCAAAATTATTGTAATTGTGCTATAACACATCTTTTGACATCCAGCAGAAAAAAAAGTTATAATAAGTAATGTAAAGTATAATCCATGCACTTTGGAGGCCAAGGCAGAAGGACTGCTTGAGGCCAGGAGTTCAAATCCAGCCTGGGCAACATAGCAAGACTCAGTCTCTACTTAAAAAAAAATTAGCCAGGTGTAGTGGCAAACGGCTGTAGTCCCAGCTACTCCAGAGGCTGAGGCAGGAGAATCACCTAACTGCAGGAGTTTGAGCCTGCAGTGAACTATGATCATGCCACTGAACTCTAACCTGAATGACAGAGACTGTCTCTAAAAAAATTTATTTTAATATAAATAAAAACCTCTCTCCTCAGTTCTCACAGAGCCCTTTCCAGAATGTGAGTTCTTGAGAGTAAGGAGCTTGTTTGTCTTGTGTGATATTACTACTTCTAGCATAGAAAACTGCACAGCACAAAAAAGGCATGAAATAAATAGTGAGCAAACACTTTCTTTATAATGACTCTTGTCCTACTCCAACCATTCTCCAAATATTGCAAACAGTATCCTGAAAATGCAAATCAGATCCTGTTAATTTTTCACGTAGAATGTTTCAATACTTATAAAATCTAAACTTCTTATCATGGCCTACAAGGTCCCTTTTGATCTGTTCCTTACCTATTCTCTACCTTGATAATGCCAAACTTTTCACTGCCTTATGGATAACCTCCATTTTAAACAGTTTCCTCCACTTTTTATATGGCTTTTTAAGATCTCCATGTTATATCCTTTGGGAGAACTCCTCTGATGTCACTACCTAAATTTGTTGTCCAACATATTTCCCTCTCCCATCATCTATCACAGTATTCTCTTTATTTCTTTGTAGTATTTACCCTGGTAGATATTTACTTATTTGTTTGGTTTTATTGTTTCTCCAAGAGACAATATGCTCCATAAGGGTGGAGAACATGTCTTTTCAGTACTGTATAACCAAAGATTAGCAACAGTGCCTGACACTTATAAAGTATTCAATAAATTTATATTGAAAAAATGAAAGACATCTCAAGTATGTCTAAAAATGAGTAAAATTAAACCTTCTATGCTTGAAGGATATAGGCAGGTCAAAGTTCATATCTAGGTCTAGGTATAACTCTACTAACAGTCATATTACATCATCATGGCTTGAGGATTTGAGTCAAATCTTTAGAATGATCAACTTGATCAGCTATATTCTTAATTAAACTATGGGTTTAGGAAGTCAACGACATGGAGAACGTAGTATCTGCATTACAAATTTAGGAATGGTACAGGAAAAAAGCCTGAGCTAAGTATCCTGTAGCACTAATTTTGATAGTAAGACATTTTTAAATTCAAAAGCATACTTATTTCAAAGGATTGCAAAGTGAAATGGGTGATTAAAAATGCTGAGGTACATAAATTTTTTAAATAAAATTTTTATTCTGAACTAATTACAGACATATAGAAAAGCTGCAAAAACAGAGCAGAGCCCATCTACTCCTTATCCAGGATCCTCTAATGTTAACAGCTTACATAACCATAGTAAAACAAACAAAACTAGGAAATTAACATTGGTACAATACTATTAACCAAACCGAGAATCATACTTTCGTTGTTTTTCCACTGATGTCCTTTTCGGCTTTTTTTTTTTGAAACAGGGTCTCACTTGGCCCCGTAGGCTGAAGTGCAGTGGCACAAACAGGGCTTACCATAACCCTCAAACTCCTGGGCTCAAGTGATCCTCCGTCTTTGGCCTCCCAAGTAGCTGGTACTACAGGTATGTACCACTATGCCCAGCTAATTCTGTTCCTTTTTCTTAAATCTGCTTTAATCCAAGATCCCACAATTCATTTAGTTGATATTTCCCCTTAATTCCATCTGAAACTGCTCAGTCTTTCCTTGTTTTTCATCATCTTGACATATTTAAAGTGTACTGCAGAGTTATTTTGTAAAATGTCTCAGAATTTGGGTTTGTCTGGCATTTTCTCATTATTGGAATAAGGTTAGGCATTTTTGGAAATCACACAGAAATGATAATGTGTCCCTCTCAGTGCATTATATCAAGTGTTCATGATGTCAATGTCTCTTTATTATTGGTAATGTTAACTCTAAACACTTTGTTAAGGTCCTCTGGTAGGTTTCTTTACAGAAAAGTTATAGTCTTCTGTTTAAATAAATAAACATCTTGGGGAAAACATTTTGAGACTATGAAAGTCATGTTTAACCTCAAACTTTCACACACCAATTTTCACAACCATCAGTTTGTCTCATGGTGATTCTCTTTTGGTCTATTTCCATCTATACTTATTAATTGAAAGTCTTCCATAAGAAAGAGCTGTCTGCCCATATGCCATTTATTTTTATATTTGATTACTTATTTATATCAGTATAAACTCATGGATATATATTTTATTCCACCATTAAAATACTATCTTTTTTTCTTTCTCAAATATTTCATTTCTTTTTTAAAGCTGCCAGTCTCTTTTGTGTAGATTCACCATAGTGGATTTAAGCACTCTCCTACGTACAGTCAATTAGATTTTCAAAATTTTGCAATCACCAATGTTATAAGTCACCTTGTACATACATATTTTTGTATTTTTGGACATGAATATTCATATAAATCTAGACATGGGATAGCTGGGTCAAAAGATCTGCACATGTATATGATATGTAACCTATATTAAAAAATCACTTTGAGGTCCAATGCAGTGGCTCATGCCTATACTCACAGCACCCTGGGAGACCAAGGTGGGAGGATCACTTGAGGCCAGGAGTTCAAGACCAGCCTGGGTAACATAGTGAGACTCAGTCTCTCTTTAAAAAAAGAAAAAAAAACCCACTTTGGGAACTTTAATAATATTTAAATGTAAAGAGGCTTCTGATTCCAAAAAGTGTGAGATAAGTTACTACAAATCACAGCAGTTAACTGTCCAAAATACAAAGGTACAAATAGGATACAACTGAGTGGCAATGTGACATACGGAAGAGTATTCATATCTAAGACCATGATAAATGACAAAAAGTGTTTAGAATTTCTGACATCCTTAGATTCTCTCAATTTTTCAGGTATCATTTTCATTTCACATGTAAGATAGCTGTTTAATCAGAACATTTTTAATGTGTTGAACCAAAAACAAAAAGCAAAGTAACCACTTACTTCCAAACTCACTTTCTGCCAAAAGGAATACTTTTGGTACTATCTGAAGTATTCAAAGAATGGATAATTGTACAGAAATGAAGTTGTCCTTTCAGAACACTTTCAATATAAAATGGAATTCTGAATTAAATAAAAAACACAGTATGAGGACAATAAAGGAATGGATGCTACATACAACTAATACAAATGAATCTTACAAATAATGGTCAATAAAAGAAGTGAAAAAAATAAATATAATAATTCCATTTATTGAAGTACAAAATATAGAAAACCAAATTATACTTTTTGTTCGATATATGCGCAGGTCATAAGAAAAGCAAAGAAAAAGAAAAGTCACAATAGTAATCTCTGGAGGAACAGAAGAGAAAAATGATTGCAAAGGAATACACATATGATTTCTGGGAAGTCAACAATATTCTAATTTCTTGAGATGATCGTTTTATAAGTATTCTTTACATGGTATACTCGTATGTGCATGTGCGTACTGTTAAAAATGTATTTTATTGTTTCAGAGTTAAAAAAGAGAAAAAATAGAAAAGTTGTACTACTGCTGTCTGGCAAACTGTAACTTCTACCTGGAAGAGTGAAGCCAACGATGAACTTCACATCACAACTGGCAGTCACTGAATTAACAAAAAGTGAAAATGAACCTTCCAGGTTAATTTCCAGGTTAAGTGTTAATCTTCACAAATAAAATACATTTACTGTGTGCTTAGTAAAGTAAAATTGATCTTTGAATACCAAAATGGGATCTGATAAAGATTAAACATTAACTATTCAACAAAATTCAAAACATTAAGTATAAGGCTAGGCATGCTGGCTCACACCTGTAATCCCAGCACTTTGGGAGGCCAAGGCAGGCAGATCACATGATGCCAGGACCAGCCTGGCCAACATGGCGAAACCCTGTCTCTACTACAAACACACACACACAATTAGCCAGGCATGATGGCACATGGGTGGCTAAGGCAGGAGAATCGTTTGCACCAAGGAGGAGGTTGCAGTGAGCTGAGATTGCACCACTGCACTCCTGCCTGGGTGACAGAGCAAGACCGTGTCTCAAAAAAAAAAAAACCCAAAAACCAAAAAACAAAACCATTAAGTATAAAACACTTAACGAATATTTTAATCCTAGAGTTACTATTATACCTAAAGTAGAAATACTAAAATGATTCCTTCAAGAAACAGAAATAAAGTAGTAATGTTTCCCCTTACTTCTCCTATATCATGAAAATATCAACAGATCACCCAAATAGCCAGATATTTAAAACACAAAACATTGTGATAAAAATGTTTAAAATAAGAAGCCCCAATTCACTATTCTACTCTTCTATGACACACCAAAAATATAACCGAAGTTATTCAATTACAATTGTGTGACAAGTATTAAATATTTCTAGAGCACCCAGTCTTCTTTAACAATACAGAATACTTCAATCACATGGTATATTTACTTCAATCTGGAATTACATGCCTAAAAGTGATGGTTAATGTGTATGTTATGTAAATTACTCATTCACCACAACTCTCCTAGCATTATTTCACATCAAATTAGAGTATGATACCCAAAAACTATGTGCCTAGGCAATATTAGTTGGTCCTGTGCCACTTCCACTACAGAGTTTTAACTTAAAAGCATTGGTCTTAACTGTACATAGAAAAAAATATGAATATGACCATATGTACTAGGATTCCAAAGCTAATCATGAAAACTTCATCCACAGTACTACTTTGGATAAAGAACTGGTGTTCAAAGGGTGACTAAATCTGGTTTCAAATCTCAGCACTACTTGCAATGTGGGCTGAATTATTCTTTGCTGTCGGGGCTAGCCTGTGAATTACAGGATATTCAGCAGCATGCCAGCACTCAACTCACTCGATGTCAGTAACACCCCACAAGTTGCAAACATCCCTAGACACTAACAAATATTCCTTAGGGCTGAAATTGAGTCCTAGTTGAGAGGCACTGCTCTAAATGAAGTAACATGAGGCAAATTTCTCACATAATTCTATTGGAAAAATTAAAAGTTCTCTCCTAATGAAGTAAGTGCCACCTTTTACAAAAAAATTACAGAATCTGTCATGTTTTGTTCCATCCCTAGAGTAACACCTCAGTATCTTTTGAGATCTGATTCTAAGACTCCCCTGGAATACGAAAATCCACAGATGCTCAAGTCCCTGATATAAAAAGCTATAGTATTTGCAGACAATCTACGCACATCTTCACATATATTTTAAATCATCTGTAGATTTCTTCAAATACCTAATACAATGAAAAACTATGTAAATAGCTGCTATACTGTATTAGTTTCTATTTATTTTTTATTGTTGTATTATTTTGTTTAATTGGGTGTTTTTTTCCATGTTTTCAATCTATGGTTGGCTGCATCCAAAAATGCAGAACCTATGGATATGGAGGGCCCACTGTGCCTGTTATGTTACTACCACCTAGTCCAATCCTGTTAACATTTGCTTTTATAGAAGCGTTTACATGTATCATCTCATTAATGCTCACAACCTTTAAAGACAGGAGCTCTGTAAGGAATTTGTCTCAGTTTTCATATGAAGAAACATTATTTTATAGGTGAATCCATTGAAGAGCATTTGCTAATTTTTTTTCATCCTTTTTATGGCTCAAAGTTTCATTTACCTTTTTCTTCTCTGTGATCTACCAAAAATCTTTAATAATTTGGTTGTAATCTGGATATAAGATTTATTTAGAAAATATTTTATATTCTTTAAATATTTTTAACATAATAAATAATAAACATACATAGGAATAAAAGAGGAATGAATTTAGTTCCTGGCTGGAGATGACTGAATAAATTACAAGGGATAATATTCTTTATTAGTATAATTTAACAAACTAAGGAGACTCAAATGATATTTCAAAGGTTATTGAAAAAATTGATAAATTCATCTAGAAAAAAGGTTTTGAGATAAAGTTAATGATGTTGAAGACGACCTACTAACTTTGTAAACAAAGTACAAAAGAAATGCAAAAAGGCCAGGTGTGGTGGCTTACACCTGTAATCCCAGCACTTTGGGAGGCCTAGGCAGATGGATCACCTGAGGTCAGAAGTTCGAGACCAGCCTGGCCAACATGGTGAAACCCCGTCTCTACTAAAAATACAAAAAAATTAGCCAGGCATGGTGGCTTATGCCTGTAATCCCAGCTTCTTGGGAGTCTGAGGCAGATGAATCACTTGAACCTGAGAGGCGGAGGTTGCAGTGAGCTGAGATCACGCCACTGCACTCCAGCCTTGGGGACAGAGCAAGACTGTCTCAAAAAAAAAAAAGGAAGAAGAAGAATTGGATTAAAGCCAAAATAATAAATCTAGAATAAAATGGAAATTTCTATGTTTAGAAGTTTTATGTGATTATCCAGCATATGATTAGGTAGATTTAAAAAAATTTTTTTAAAGAATAACTATTTACTAAATGCTACCAAGAAAACTGGGTATCAGGGTAAAGAAAGAGTACTTTAAATGTATGTTTTATAAGATATATCAAATAAATTCCACAGGCATTAAAGCAATGAATATTTACAAGAAACATACACATACCTAAAGAACTAAAAGAACCTAATATGTCTCACTCTATTGCAAATGAGAGATTAAATGAAAAAATAGCCTTGAAAGGACAAGATAAGCAAATTAAAAGATTTTTTTGAAAAGAGGTTTAACAACAAAATCTAATAAATTCCAAAAGAAAAATGACTGAAAAAGAAAAAATATATAACAATCATCATTCCTCAATATAATTCATAACAATCAATTCAAAGTAGGTGACATACAAAGATCCTCATGGTAAGTAGCATACGTAATTAAAATTTGAGATAGAAATTTCAGATAATAAATCATTACGTGTGAAAAACGAAATGTATCACTGAAGAAATGAAATATAACAACTTGAAGACACCATTATATGTGTGTAAAATGAGCAAAAAATTAAATAGAACCAAAGTGGCTATTGAGAAAACAGAATGCCTGCAAACTGCTGGTGGTATTATAAATTAGCTCACCTTTGGTAATAGAAATTTGGGGAAAACTACAACACTTCATATACTTTGACTGAGTAACTTTGCTCTGAGAAATAGCCAAAGAAAATCACCAAACTGGGTACAATTTATCTGTACAAATTTGTTCTGGGAAAATCGAAAATTAAGAAATGTCCAAAGAAAGAGGAGCATGTACAAAGCTACTGAACTCTGGATTCAATTGAAAATAATAAGTATAAGCATCATTATGAAACACATAACTCTTGGAAATGTTTAAATGATATCAAGTTTTTAAAAAGCAAGATACAAGAGTATATGTTTACATATAGCTATTACAAATAAGTAAAATTAAAGTTTAAAAAAATGTAGATGAATGTAAACAAATAAATACTATGGATTAATTTTCTAGTATGTTAATTAAAAATTATAATTTTTAAACAAAGCAAAGGTATATTACCTTCAGTTTAAAAACTGAAGAAACCAACTCAATGAAATTCAAGCAAAAATATGAAAAAAAAAAGTTACTTGGAAAATACAGAAAATATTTCTCAAGTAAAGGGAAAATACAAATAAGGAGTTTGGCTAAGAAACTAAGCCAGAGTCGGCTGGGTGCAGTGGCTCACGCACTTTGGGAGCCTGAGGCAGGTGGATCACAAGGTCAGGAGATTGAGAACATCCTGGCCAACATAGTGAAACCCCATCTCTACTAAAAATACAAAAATTATCCGGGCGTGGTGGCACATGCCTGTAATCCCAGCTACTCGAAAGAGCAGGAGAATCGTTTGAACCAGGGAGTCGGAGGTTGTAGTGAGCCGAAATCGTGCCACTGCACACCAGCCTGGTGACAGAGGGAAACTCCATCTCAAAAAAAAAAAAAAAGAAACTATGCCAGAGTCAAGGGTTCCATTCCAGGGCTATGTAAATATGGTTAAAAAGCTAGTTTAGAACTGAAAGACACACTAAATTCCAAGGAGTGAAGTCTTAATCTGTCTTACGATTCCTTTTAGAGATACGAAAATTTCAAGCGGTTAAGTGATATATTTCTTTTTCAGCATTTTATTCGGGACAATTTCAAACATGCAAAAGAACAGGGAAAATAATATCATAAACCTCATGTCACCATCACTCAGCTTCAATAAACTACCAAAAACTGGCAAATGTTTCCCTCACTATCGTTGGAATTTTAAAAGTAAATCCCAATGTCAGTACGCTGGTGCCCCAGCAATCTCCAAATTAATTTTATAGTCTCATTATGAAGTTTCTGGATTTAAAAATACTTTGTTTTAAACAACTGTACCCATTAGTTTTTCTTAGGCTCTGTCTATCCTAGGCCAATGATAGCCCCTTCATTCTTGCTCCTCTGTCCATCCTTATATGACCCTAGTAGTCTTTGATAGGTTCTTAATTTTTGATATCACATGATGCTATAGTGCAGTGCTTTTTAAAATGTGGTCCCTGGTCCAGGAATGTTATCATCACCCAGGAACTTGTTAGAAATGCAAATTCTTGGGGCTTTCCCCAAACTTACTGAATCAAACCCCCTAGGGACAGGAGACAGCAATCTATTTTTCTAATAGCCCTCCATGTAACTCCAATGCACCCAAGTCTGAGAACCACTAATTTAGGTTTAACTTGTACATTTCTTGCTCCAATCCTGGAATGAGTCATTTCTCCAAGAATTTCTAACTTCTTTTATTTCTATTTAATTTATTTTAAAGACAGGGTCTTGCCCTGTCACATATGCTGGAGTACGGTGGCATAATCATAGCTCACTGCAACCTTGACTCCTGGGCCAAAGTATTTCTGCAACCTCAGCCTCTAAAGCGGCTGGGACCACACGTGCACATCATCCTGCCAGGCTAATTTCTTAAATCTTTTTTAGAGACAGGGTTTCACACTACGTTGCCTAGGTTGGTCTTGAACTCCTGGTCTCAAGTGATCTTCCACCTCACCTCCCGAGTCACTAGGATTAGTATGAGCCACAAAGCCTGCCTATATTTCTTAATTATGTTATTATAAATGACAAACCCAGTGGTAGTGAGTATCCCTAATACCCAGATTGTGATCTCTATGATTTATGGGGCCAGGCACAGTGGCTCACAGCTATAATCCTAGCACTGTGGGAGGCTGACGCAGGAGGATTATGTGAGGCCAGGAGTTTAAGACCAGCCTAAGGCAACATAGTGAGACCTCATCTCTACAAAAAAACTAAAGAATTACAAGCCTGCAGTCCCAGTTACTCGGGAGGCTGAGGCAGGAGGATCACATCACTGTACTCCAGCCTAGGTGACAGAGTGAGATTGTCTCTAAAGTAAGTAAGTAAGCAAATAAATAAATAAATACATAAATAAAAAGAAATATACTTAAGCAACTTAGTTAGTAAAAGAACTGATATCAGATCCTAAGTATCCAAACTTGTAGTCCAGTGCTCTTTTCACTGTATTTGAATGAATTACATCTCTGTGTAACTTGCACATGGACATCAGCTATCTTTTCCATAACTTTGGTATCTATCATTTAGTTAGACACCTTGGAGAAGTCAGTCACCCACTCTAAATTAGTTTTCCCTATATGTAAAATGTAAATAAATAATATCTATCTTATTTATCTTTTAGTTTATATAAACAGCAAATAAGAGATTACATATGAAAGCACTTTTGGTGTTATCATTAACAACTGACAGAGGATTAAGAGTATCTTTGGTTTATAAAGACAGACGGCTAAGAGAAAACATATTAAACGGCAGCCAGGAGAAGAGAAGACAAATGAAACAGTTAAAGTGCTAACGTAAAGATGGGCTTGCCTTATCATAAAATAAATATTTTCTATAATTAAAAAACAATGTGGCTCTAGTTCAAGAAGGGAAGCTAAATTGAAATCTTCGACTAATCATCAGTTTTATAAAATATAAAGACATCAATTAAAGTTTGTGAGCAATGCAATAATTTCCTATAAACATTCTAGTGAAGTTAGCAATAAAGAAAAAATATCCTTACCACACAAATACCATAAAATGAATTAAATTAAAAAGTAAAGGTAAAAATATGAAAGCACAGAACAACTTAAAAGTATTTATGTGTAAATTTATACTCTCAAAATGGGGATAAACTAAGCAAAAAATCCATGGGAGGAAAAGCTAACATGGAAGAGAGATTTAAATTATATTTAAAAACAAAAGAAAATTCAAGACATGAAAAAACAATGTCATTGGTAATCAGAGAAACAAAAATTAACACAAAATGAAATATTTTCCACTCATCAGTCATCATTTGTTAAAAAAAAAAAAAAAGGACGAAGAACAGAAAGATGAGAACACTACCAATATTAACTGTTATTGGCAAGGATGAGGAAAACTTGGTATACTGCTTTTTATAAAATTTGATCCATTTGAGGAAATTTATACTTTTTCTATAATCAGTAAAAGTTACATAAAAGAGGAATAAGAAAAAGAAGTAAAAAGCAGAGTCTTCTTCATGTCTTAAATGAATTTGCTGTAAAGCCTCAAAATGACTTTTAGATAGTAACTCCTCCAAATCTGTCTAGTAAAGATTGTAATTGTGGCATACATATGGTATCAGACCCAATCAGAAATTGTTAACTAGAGAAAAACAATCTGTCAATGGCTTAGCAGTCTTAGCAAGAGTTTCAGAGACTCCAGCATGTTTATGGTATTCTTCCCTATAATCTAAACCTTCATTCTGAAGCATTATCATCAAGACAAAGAGGATAGTCTACAGATTCAGAAAGTCCCAGTTAAAATCATGGCTGAGCCACTTAGAAGTCATTTGTGTTTATGTAAGTAATGCAATGTCTCTGAATTTATTTCCTCAGGTGCAAAATGTACACAATACCACCTGCTCCATTTGAATTACTGTGCAGGTTAGAACAAAATGAATGAGCAGAGCCTAGTTTCAAATACTGAGGACCTAACTGGCACTTATAATATGGTAGCTGCTACTGCTGCTATTGAGCCTCGTTTAATTAATGTGTGAACAATCAGGTTTACGCATCAATTATCACTCCACTGAAGTGAAAAAATATAGTTTATAAGTCACATCCTGTATGACTGTAAAATATTCTCCCTAAATTGAATATTTAAAAAAAGGAAAAGAAAGAAAGATAGAGGGAGGTTAGAGACATAGAAGGAAAGGAGAAAGGAAGAATGGAAAAAAGGAAAAAGACACAAACTAAGATTAGCAATCCACTTTAATGAATGAAACTGGCCGAGAGTTATACTGACAATCCTGAAGCCTAATATAACCCATTCATTAAACTGTCATTGAACTTACCAATTACGTGTGATCAACTTGAAGCAAGATGAACTTTCTCCTATGCTGAGGTGTCCTCATAAAGCTGTGGAATAAAACTTGTATTTTCTATTTAAAGCCATTCCTTCATTGCTAAACAGTTGGTCTGAGAGGAAGGCAGCAAGCAGGGTTAGAGAAAAAAGAGGAGGATAAAGATGAAGAGAAAAATAACATGCGATTATGGATCAAATCTCTTCACCCGATCCTTTCAGATTCTCCTCGTGTTCTAACCTGTAGCTGCTGAGAGCTGTCGTTGAGATTGTCCTCCCGTCGTCGAGCCTCCTCTAGCATTTGTGCACTCTTCTTTTTTTCCACCTGTTCCTTATGTTTCAGATTTGCTACCTTCTTATTCTGGTCTTTCACTTGCCTAATGATAGAAGGAGAAAAATGAAGCTTTGCATATGTATGCATAGAAATGAATATATTTATTTAGAGACTTACACCAGTGACAATAAGGAATCATTGAAAACCAACAAATAAATATACGCTACAAATTTTCTCAACAATTCCAAATTCTTTCCCATCAATGGTAGCACATTTGTTCACAAAAATAAGTTTTCCCTTAAAGAACATGTATTTCAGCATGTACTCTATAAAGAACAATGAAATCATGAAACAAAAGAAAGACATGGGATAATTTAAAATGACTAAAAAGAAACCGAATCGGAGATTTTGGAAATATGGATGCAGTCTCCTGACATCAATGCGCTGAAATATAAAAATGGCTGATAGAAAAAGAAAGTTTTTGTAAAACAACTCTAATTTTACCATTATTAAATATTTCAAATATTCAATACACTGTATATAATGTAGATGTATATAAAATAATGACATAAAAATCTAGAAACCTAGCTTAAGAAATGGAACATTGTATTTATTTCTGAAGCTCCCTATTGTGTCTCTCTCTACTATTGGTCTATCCTCCATTAATAAGAACAACCTATATCTCAAAATTTGTTTAAACACCTCTTGCTTTTATTATTGTTTTGCTATATATATAATATAAACTGTTCGTTTATAGTTCATATGTTTTTGAGCTTTATAAAGTTTACTGATTATTCCTTTTTCTTTTTAATAAAGAATGATATTCAATATTATTTCATTTCAATATGTTTCGAGACTTAGACTATTCAAAGTGCAATGTATCTTTTAATCCTCTTCACTTTCACTGAGGTATGAAATAATATATGGCAATTATTTTAATCTACTCCCCAGAAGATGACAATTGGGTTGTTTCCATTTTCTTGCTATTTTAAGTAACACTGCTAGGTACACTCTGATATACCTGTGAAAGAACACCTCCAAAGTGTAGGCCTAGGAACCAAATTGCTAGGACATACAGCAGGTACACCTTATTTTATTTTCCAAGAAGCTATATAATTTATACTCTTGCCAGCAGTGCATAACAGTGCCCATTATACCTCTTCACATCCACTAATGCATGGTACTGACTTTCTAAATGTTTCCAATCTCACAGAAAAAAAAATAGTACCTCATTATAGTTTTAAAATGCATGTTTCTAAACACCTAGGTTGAATATCTTATCTTACAGTATTTGGTCATTCCTGTTTCCACTTCTGTGAAATAGCTATTCATTCTTTTGTCCATTTTTGGAATTAAGATATCTTTTTCTTAATGATTTATAGGTATTCTTTACACATTAATGTTTTATCTGTTATATGTTATGTAAGTATTTTATTCTAGTCTATGATTTCTTTACATCTTTTCATTTATAGAATTAAAAAAAATTTTTTTTTTTTTTGAGACGGAGTTTCACTCAGTCATCAAGGCTAGTGTGCAGTGGCACAATCTCAGCTCCCTGCAGCTGTGACCACCCAGGCTCAAGATTTCTCCCACCTCAGCCTCCTAAGCAGCTAAAATTATAAGCAGGTGCCACCACACCCAGCTAATTTTTAGCATTTTTAGTAGAGATGAGGTTTCACTATGTTGCCTATGCTGATGTTGAACTCCTGGACTCAAGCAATCCACTGGCCTCTGCCTCCCAGTGTTGGGATTATAGGCATGTGCCACCGTGTTCAGCCTAAAATTTTTAATTGTTTCAAATATATCAGTCTTATCCTTTATAATGTACAATTCTGTGACATTTCTACAAAATCTTGTCCATCCCAAGTTTATAAAGATATTCCCCTAAAACTACATTAAACTTTGTCTTTTACATTGTAGTCATTAATCCATCTGAAACTGATGTTGTATATGTTATAAGTTAACAACATACTTCCATTTTGGGGGATCTGGTATAAGACAAGAATAAAATTTCATTTTTTACATATATTTATAATGAATTTTCCCAGGAATACTTACATGCATTGCCACTTCTGGCATGTGTACAAAGTTTCTATATACATGTGTACCTGTTTTGTGGCTATGTTTGTATATTTCTGTGCCATATCTATATAGATCTTAATTACTATACCTTTACAAGAAGTAACTAGTAAGGCAAGGCTTCCTACCTTTTTCTTCTTCAAAACTGTCTTAGCTATTCTTGGCCCTTTATACTTCTCACAGAAATTTCAGAACTCACCGGTCAAGTTCTACCAAACCAACCAACCAACTAAAGCAACAAAAAACCCAACAGCAGCCTCTGGGATTTTGATTCCAATTACACTGAAGCAATATAAGTTTGGGAACAACTTCATGCTTTGGATCTTTCAATTCATTAACATACTATAGACGCTTCTTAACTTACCATTGGGCTATATCCCAATAAACCCACCCTAAGTTGAAAATATCCTAAGTCCAAAATGCATTTAATACACCGAATCTGAAAGTATCCGTTGTTTACCCTCCTAGCTGTGGGGCTAACTGGAATCTGTGGCTCACTGCCACTGTCCAACATCACAAGACAGTATCATACTACGTATAGCTAGCATAGGAAAATTATCAAAACTCAAAGTATGGTTTTGCTAATGTGTACCACTTTTGCACCATCGTTAAGTTGAAAACTTGTACGTCAGTCTGTATTATCTATTTGTTTAGGTCTCCTTAAAAGGCTTCTAACAAAGCGCTATATTTTCCTCCATAAAAGATGTGTATATGTTTTATTCCTAAGCACATTACATGTTTTGCCATCATTTAAAATTCCAGACACCATATCATTACACCTTTACACATGCTTCCTTATGCATCTCCAAAAAAAGAGCATTTTTAACAATGTATATTGTAACAAAATTAATAATTCCTCAATATCAATATATAGTCCATATTGAAATTTCCACATTCGTCTCAAAGTTTATTTTTACAGCTACATTATTTGAATCAAAATACAAAAAATGTCCGCATATTTTGCTTATTTGTTAGATCTTTCAAATCCCTACTAATCTAGAGAAAAATCTCTTACCTCCTCCAAAGTACGCTTTTTGAATGCCAGTGATTTTTTTATTAAAGGAAATCAATTGTTACATACAATGACTCACACTCTAGATTGTATGTTTGCATCTTCATGGTGAAATTCAACTTATTTCTCTATTTCTCTTGCTTTTTGTTTGTTTTGATACTGAATATTAGCTTTAAAGACTTGAATATATTCCATTTCCATTTTTAGATAAAAATAATAATGGCACTGACACTGCCTCAAACCTGAGAGCATATAATGTCTGATTTTCCTCACTTTTTTTTGTTGTTGTTGTTGAGACAGATTTTCGCTCTGTTGCCCAGGCTGACGTGCAGTAGTGCAATGTCGGCTCACTGCAACCTCCACCTCCCAGGTTAAAGCCATGCTGATGCCTCAGCCTCCCAAGTACCTGGGATCACAGCCATGCAACACCAAGCCTGGCTAATTTTTGTATTTTTAGTAGAGAAGGGGTTTTGCCATATGGGCCAGGCTGGTCTCAAACTCTTGGCCTCAAGTGATCTGCCTGCCTCAGCCTCCCAAAGTGCTGGGATTACAGGCGTGAGCCACCATGCGTGGTCCTTGGTTTTTTCACTATTAACAAAGCTAAGATTAACCAGTACTTTAAGGCAGTGACAGCTTGGTCTCTTCTGTGTACAGAATTCATCTTTCATCAACCTTTCACCTAGTGACTCCATGCACTAATGAACTTTTCCTAAATAAATTATTTTAATAACTTTTTAAAATTACATTTTCTAGTGGCTTTTTGCTGGCATATAAACAGGAATATGATTCCTGTATATGAGTATTATATATGGAAAATCTGTTAAATGCTCTTGCTAATTCTAATTATTTTCCTATAGATTCTTTTTAGTTTACTATGTATACAATTATATAATACATCACTGAAGTAAACCAATAAAGCCCTTATGACTGATCCCAAAGGAATGGAGATCCATGAAATGACTGATAGAATTAAAGATAATCATTCTAAAGAAGCTCAATGAGATTCAAGAGAACCTAGCAACAAAAATCAGGAAACTTAATACAAATCAGGACAACAATACATGAACAAAACAAATAGTTTAATAAAGGAATAAAAACTCTAAAGAACCAAATAGAAATCCTGCAACTGAAGAATACACTGATAACTGGGAAAAAAAATTAATAGCTTCAATAGGAAACTAGGCTATGCAGAAGAAAGCATTAGTGAACTCAAACACATTATTTAAAATTATCCAGTCAGAGAAACAAGAAAAATGAATTTAAAAAATGACAAAAGCATACAGAAACTGTGATGCAGCATCAAATGAATAAACATGTGCATTATCAAGGTCCCAAAAGAGAAAAGAAATATCTAGCTTACTTAAATGAATGTTGCCTCAGAATTTCTCAAATCTTGAAAGAAATATGGATATCTAGATTCATGAAGCTCAAAAGCTCAAGTTAAAGATTACACTGAAACACATTATAAGTGAATGCTGAAAAATCAAAGGCAAAGAGGAAATTTTGAAAGCAGCAGAAGAAAAGCAACCTATGTAATAAAAGGAAACCCCCAATAAACACACATACCACCATTACCACCACCAATAAAGCAATCAGTGGATTTCTCAGCAGAAATCTTGCAGAACAGGAGGGAATGAGACGATACAGTCAAGGTGCTAAAAGATAAAAAATTGCCAGCCAAGAATATTATACATAAGAAAGTTGTCCTTCAGAAATAAAGAAGAGATAAAGACATTTTTAGACAAACAAAAGCTAAGGGAGTTCATTGCACTAGACCTTCCTTATAAGAAATGTTAAAGGGAGTTAGCTCTGAGTTGAAACTAAAGGACACTAAATAAAAACACGAAAACAAGGCCAGGCATGGTGGCTCACGCCTGTGATCCCAGCACTTTGGGAGGCCAAGACGGGCAGATCACGAGGTCAGGAGTTTGAGACCAGCGTGACCAAAATGGTGAAATTCCGTCTCTATTTAAAAGCAAAAATAAAAAACAAACAAACAAAAACACAAAACCACGTTAAAGCATAAAACTCACTGGCAAAAATAAATATACAGTCAAATTGAGAATATTGTAATGCTGGTACATAAATCAATTTTAACCAGTATAAAAGTTAAGACAAAAATATAAAAAGAACTATAGCTACAATTGTTAATAAGTACACAAATATAAAAAGATGTAAAGTGTGACATTGGTAGCATAAACTGTGAAGGAGGGAGAAGTAAAATTGTAGAATTTTTGTAGGTAATTAAAGTTCAGTTATTATAACCTTAAAACAGCCTGTTGTGTTTTATGTAACCTTCATGGTAACCACAAAGAAAACTAACCTCCAGTAATATATAAAAGACAGAAAGGAATTAAGCATACCACTACAAAAAAAAAAATCATCAAATCACAGAGGAAGGCAGCAAGAGAGAAAAGAACAAAGGATCTAAAAAACATCCAGAGAACAACAAAATGGCCTTACCTGTCAATAATTACTTTAAATGAATTAAATTCTCCAGTCAAAGATACATAGCGTTTAACAGACTTTTTTTTTTTAATTATCCAACAATATGATGCCTAAAAGAGACTCACTTTTGCCATAAGGACACACACAGGCTGAAAATAAAAGGATAAAAAAAGAGATTCCATAGAAATGGTAACCAAAAAAGAATAAAAGTGGTCTTACTTAGGTCAGGTACAATAGACTTTCAGTCACCATCAGTCACAACAGACAAAGAAGGTTATTATACAACAATAAATGGGTCAATTCATCAAGAGATTACAGTTGTAAATGTACTAATACATATGCATCCAACCTTAGAGCACCTAAATATATAAAACAAATACAGAAGTGAAGGAAGAAACAGAGAGCAATACAATAACATCAGAGGACTTTACTACCCTACTTTTAATGATGGATATGTCACTCAGTCTATCAATAAGAAAACATCAGACCTAAATAAGAGTATAGAGCAAATAACAGACTACATGGAGCAGTCATCCAACAGCAGCAGAAAACACGGCCTTCTCAAGTACACACAGAGCATTCCCCAGAACATACCATATGTTAGGCCACAAAGTGTTAAATCTGACTATGTTAAAATCATATCAAGTATGTTTTCCAACTACAATGGTATAAAATTAGAAATCAACCACAGGAGGGAAATTATAAAATTCACAAATATATGGAAAATAAACAAGATACTCTTAACAAAACTGTTGGGTCAAATAAGAAATCAAAAGGAAAGTCAAAAAGTCAGGCCGGGCACAGTAGCTCATGCCTATAAACACAGCACTTTGGGGGACCGAGGTAGGCAGACCACTTGAGGTCAGGAGTTCGAGATCAGCCTAACCAACATGGTGAAACCCCATCTCTACTAAAAATACAAAAATTAGCCAAGTGGTGGTGGCACATGCCTGTAGTCCCAACTACTCCAGAGGCTGAGGCAGGAGAATTGCTTGAACCCAGGAGGCAGAGGTTGTAGTGAGCCAAGATCATGCCATTGCACTCTAGCCTGGGTGACAGAGCCAGACTCCAACTTAAAAAAAAAGGGAGAGAGAAACAGAGAGAGAGTCAAAAAGTATCTTCAGGCAAATAAAATGGAAACACAACATTCTAAAACCTATAAAATACAGCAAAGCAGTTCAAAGAGACAAGTTTATGGTAATAAGCTTCGAGGAAAAAAAGATCTCAAATAAACAACTTAACTTTATACCTCAAGGCAACAGAAAAAAGAACAGACTAAGCCCAAAGTTAGCTAAAGTAAGAAAATGATAAAGAGAAGAAATAAATGAAAGAGAATAGAAAGACATTTTCTTAAAAATCAACATAATAGTTGTTTGTCAAAAGATAATCAACATTGACAAGCTTCCAGCTAGAATAACTGAGAAAGAGAATTCAAATAAATAAAATCAGACATGAAAGAAAAGACATTACAACTGATAAACAGGAATACAAAGAGAATATTATGAAAAATAATACACTAACAACTTGGATAACCTACAAGAAATGGATATACTTCTAGAAACCTATATCCTAACAAGACTGAATGATTGAAAAAAAAAATGAAGACTTTTTTTTGTAAGAGATTAGTTCTTGCTCTGTTGTCCAGGCTGGAGCACAGTGGCACCACCACAGTTCAAAATTCTAGGGTCAAGGGATCCTCTCGCCTCAGCCTCCCAAGCTGCTACAACTACAGGCATACACCACTGCAACTAGTTATTTTTTTATTTTTTGTAGGGACATGGTCTTGCTGTGTTGCCCAGTCTGGTCTCCAACTCCTGGCCTCAAGTGATCCTCCCGCCTCAGCCTTCCAAAGTGCTGGGATTACAGGTATAACCCACTGTACCTGGACAAGTGAAATATTAATACCTGAACAGAGCAATAACAAGTAAGAAGACTACAGCAGTAGTTAAAAACCTCCCAACAAAGAAAAACTGAGGACCAGATGGCTTCACAGGTGAATTCCACCAAACGTTTAAGGACAAACTAGTATCAGTTCTTCTCAAATTCAACCAAAGAATTAAAGGGGGAAAAACGTTTCCAAACTCATTTTAAAAGGCCAGTATTGATCTTATACCAAGACCAGATAAGGGTACTATAAGGAAACAAAATTACAGTCCAATATTCCTAATGAAACTAGATGCAAAAGTTATAACAAAATACTAGAAAACTGAATTCAACAGCACATTAAAAGGATCATTCACTATAATCAAATGGAATTCGCAAGAATAGTTCAAAATATACAAATTAATAAATGTCATAAACCACACTAACAGTATGAAAGATAAAAACCACACAATCATCTGAAAAAGTATTTGACAAAATTAAATATCCTTTCATGATAAAGACTCTCAATAAATTAGGTAAAGAAGGAATGTACCTCAACACAATAAAGGCCATATATGATTAGTCCGCAGCTGATATACCTAATGGTGAAAAGTTCAAACCTCTTCCCCTAAAATCAGGAACAAGAAAAGGGAGCCCCACTCTCGCCATCTCTCTTCAACAGAATATTGGAAGTCCTAGTCTATTAGGCAAGAAAAAGAACTAAATGGCACACAAATTGGAAAATAAAAAGACAAATTATCTCTATTTGCAAATGACATGACCTCATACATAGAAAACCCTAAAGCCTACATAAAAAATTATTAAACTATTATAATAAATTCAGTAAAGTTGCAGAATATAAAATATGCAAAATTAGTTGTTTTTATACACTAACAATGAACTATCTAAAAAAGAAATTAAAAAAAACATCTACAATAGCATCAAGAAGTTCATAGGAATAAACTTAATCTTAAGTGGCTGAAAGATTTGTACACTAAAAACTAGAAGACAAAGGAATTGAAAAAGATACATACAAATGGAAAGATAATCTATGTTCATGAATCGAAACAATTAATGTTGTTAAAATGTCCATAGTACTGAAAGCAATCTACAGATTCAATGCAGTCCCTATCAAAATAAAAATGGCACTGTTTCACAAAAATAGAAAGAATAATTCTAAATTTCGTATGAAACCATAAGAGACCCTGAATAGCCAATCATGAGTAAGAAGAACAAAGCTGGAGTTATCACACTTCCTGATTTCAAACTATATTACAAATCTATAGTAATCAAAACAAATACTATGGTATTAGCATAAAAACAGACATCTATACCAATGGAATGGAATAGAAAGCCCAGAAATAAATCCATGCATTTACAGTTAATTGATATTTGATAGAGATACCAAGAACACACATTGGGTAAAGTATGATCTCTTCAATAAATGGTGTTAGGGAAACTGGATATCTACATCCAGGAGAATTAAATTGGACTTTTATCCCTAACCATATACAGAAACTGACTCAAAACAGATTAGACTTAAACGTAAGACCTCAAACTATAAAACTAGTAGAAGAAAACATAGGAGAAAGAAAGCTTCTTGATATTTGCAATGATTTTTTGAACATCACCCCAAAAGCGCAGGCAACAAAAGCAAGAATAGACAAATGAGACTGCATCAAACTAATACACTTCTGCACAGCAATGCAGACAATCAGCAAAGAGACAACTTACAGAATGGGAAAAAATGCTTAAAAATCTATCTGATAAGGAGTTAATATTCAAAACATCTACATAATAGCAAGAAAACAAATAACCTTATTTTAAAATGCGCAAAGAATCTGAATAAACATTTCTCAAAAGAAGACCTTCAATGGCCAAAGGGCCACCGAGTATATGGAAAAATGCTCCACAGACCAAAGATTAGATAAATATGAAAATATGCTCTACATCACAGGAAGATGCAAATCCAAACCACAATGAGATATCATCTCATACCAGTTAGAATGGATACTATGAACAAGACAAAAGATAACAAGTATTGGCAAGGATGTAGAGAAAAGAGAATCCTGGTACACTGTTGGTAGGAATGTAAATTGGTACAGTCATTATGGAAAACAGCAAGAAGTTTCCTCTAAACCTTAAAAACAGAACTACCATATGACTAAGCAATGCCACTTCTGATACATATCAAAAAACAACTGAAATCAGTTTCTCAAAAAAGGTATCTGCACTCTCATGATCACTGCAATATTAGTCACGATAGCCAAAATGTGAAAACAAGTAAGTGTGCATCAGATGAACAGATAAAGAAAATGTGGCATATATAATCAAATGGAGTATTTACCAGCCATAAAACAAACAAACAAAAAAAGCTAGGCACAGTGGCTCATGCCTGTAATCCCAGCACTTTGAGAGGCTGAGGTGGGTGGATTACTTGAGGCCAGGAGTTTGAGACCCAACATGGCTAAATTCCATCTCTACTAAAAATAAAAAAATTAGCCAGACTTGGTGGTGCATGCCTGTAATCCCAGCTACTCAAGAGTCTGAGGCCAAAAAATTGCTTGAGCCCAGGAGGTGGAGGTTGCAGTGAGCTCAGACTGCTTTGCTGCACTCCAGCCTGGGTGACAGAGTGAGACTCCGTTTCCAAACAACAACAAAAGGGAAATACTGCCACTGTGACATAAATGAACCCAAAAACATCAAACTCACAGAACTCATAGAGTAGAATGGTGGTTTCTAGGGGATTGGGCAAGGGGGAGATCATGAAAGATGTTTGTTAAATGACACAAACCTTCAGTTATATGAGTAAGTTCTGAAGATTCAATGTATAGTGTGGTGACTATAATTAATAATACTGTACAATACACTTGAAATTTGCTAAGAGCAGATCTTAAGGGCTCTAACCACACACAAAATAAGTTGTATGTATGTGAGGTGATGGATATGTTAATTAGCTTGACTGTGGTAATCCTTCACAATGCATACATAATGTATCAAATCATGTTGTACACCTTACTTAAATGCACACTATTTTATTAATTTACACAATAAAGCTGGGAAAAATTATTCAAGATAAAATCGTGAATTAATGACATAGATGGTAAGATAAAAATTCATTCTCCATTGAAAATGCATACTAAGAAGTTACATTTCAGATCTTCACTTTTGGCCATCTTCAATATCTACAGAAGAATTCAGCAACAGACAATATAATAAAATCTGTTATCACCAGAGGAAGTAAAAAGAGAAATAATGTTTATATTCATTCTCCTTACTCTATAATTTTTTATTTCTCATTTTAACAATCTGATATCAATCATATTAACTAATGGAAAAAGCAGACTGGCTCTTGGCATTAGAAAAGGAAAAGAAATGGAGCAAAATTCTGTTTTTATGAATTAAATTGCTTTTTCTCAAAATTAAGTTCCTCATAACATTCACTTACTGATGCAAAAATTTTGCTCTAAGAGAGAGAAAAAACATTAAATGGTATAGAAATTCCTTTCATCTTGCATTTCTGAATTATTCCAGATGGTGCTGGCAACCATTAATGCCTGTAGCAGTAGCCTGGTTATTTGGGTCATCATGACATATGGAATAAAGAACTGAATTAAAACTACTAGACTATGTTTTGATTACAAAGCAGATATTTAATCCAATCAAAGCCAATTTCATTCCTCAGCACTTCTTATCACAATTATATCAAAGAGTAATTTAAAAAATCCTACTTTACCTACAAATCATAAAACTAGGTTATGGTGTTTTTAGCTGTTTCATAAAAAAGAATTCAAGAAATTCATTGCCCTCATCCTAATCCTACTCAACCACCGTGTGTGTGTGTGTGTGTGTGTGTGTGTGTGTGTGTGTGTGTGTGTGTGTGTCTGTGTGTGTCTGTGTGTGTTTTGTTTTTTAAGAGACACAGCCTCACTTTGTGTCCTGGCTGTAGTATAGTAGCATGATCATAGCTCACTACAACCTTGAACTCCTAGGCTCAAGTGATCCTTCTGCCTCAGCCTTCCAAGTAGCTGGGACTATAGGCACACATCACCAGGGCCAGTTAATTCTTTAATTTTTGTAGAGACAGCACCTTGCTATGTTGCCCAGACTAGTCTTAAACTCCTGGTCCCAAGTGATCCTCTCATCTTAGAGTCCTGAGTTGCTGAGATTACAGGTGTGAGCATTCCACCTGGCTCATAGGCATACTAACGACTACCTCCATCAACCTCAAAAAGACACAATAAAATGCTAACTAAATACAGAGCATGATCCCAAATGTATGTATATACACAGGTATAATGAAGAAAGAATATTAAGATGGAAAAATTAAGCATTTTTTTTCTTTTTTAATTCATTTTCTCTCTCTCTCTTTTTTTTTTTTTTTTTTGAGACAGAGTTTCACTTTTGTTGCCTAGGCTGGAGTGCAATATCACAATCGTGGCTTACTGCAACCTCTGCCTCCTGAGTTCAAGAGATTCTCCTGCCTCAGCCTCTCGAATAGCTGGGATTACAGGCACGTACCACTACACCTGGCTAATTTTGTATTTTTATTAGAGATGGGGTTTCTCCATGTTGGTCAGGCTGGTCTCAAACTCCTGACCTCAGGTGATCTGTCCACCTCAGCCTCTGGATCGGGATTACATGTGTGAGCCACCATGCCCAGCCTTTTCTCTTTTTAAAAAATTCCATTTTTTTTCTTTTCTTTCTCTTTTTTTTTTTTTTTTTTTTTTTAAGACAAGGTTTCACTTACTCACCTAGGCTACACTGCAGTGGTGCAATCATAGCTCACTTCCCAGGCTCAAGTGATCTTCCCATGTCAGCCTCCGAAGTAGCTGGGACTACAGACACGCCACCAGGCCCAGCTAATTTTGTTATTGTTTATTTTTTGTAGAGACGAGGTCTTACTGTGTTGCTTAGGCTGGTGTCAAACTCCTGGGCTCAAGGAATCTTCCAGCTTCAGCCTCCCAAAGTGTTGGGATTATAGGCGTGAGCCACAGCGTCCAGCCTATTTTCTTATTTTTTTTTATAGTTTCTAAATTTCTACTTTAGACATAAAATATTTAAAAATTTTCTTTAAAAGTTGCTTTTAAAAAGAGATATGGTTGGTTGTATCTCAAAATAGGTTCTTTGCCTATGTCAGACTAGATAGAAAGTAGTACAGTATGGCAAATTTTGTTTTGGTCTTTCTTTTTTTGGTCTTTGATTTTCGTAATCCATTTTCTATTCATATTTTAAGTCTCTTACCTTTAGTTTTACCACTATTATTTCTACATCTTCATTCTATAGGCTAACGGATGACTACATATCAAGACTAAAAGGTTTTACCTATGATAGGCAACCAAGAAAAGTACAGAAAATTTTGAGAGGATTAAATCAATCTCCTTCCTACCCCCACTTTTCTTATGTGTGTGCGTCAGTGTGTCTGTATACATGTGTGTATATGCACAGGTGTTTATGAATGGATGTATAGTTCTGAATTCATGAATTAACTAGAAAAGATAAAGACACACAATTATTTTCTTGCCTCCCTATTATCCTTTCCAACATTGTTTCTCTGGGAAGAAATGTAAGAGGGAATATCATCTAAATATAGATTAAAAGAGTAAAAGGAGGATATTTCTGAAATATATATATTTAGGAGAAAACATTCTGAGACATAACAGTACCTGTGAAATGAGGAATTTCTTCTTTTTCCTTATAAGTAGACATCTATTTGATTTAAATCTAAATTCTCAAGAAAACCCAGATGTTAGTAAATTCATATTGTAAGGTGCCACAGATTTAATGGTTTAGAAGATTTGTTAAAACTCTCTCAACTGCTGTTTTGCCTGAACTAATGTGAATTTAATTCAAAGTGCACACAGATGTTTTATCATTCTTCAAGCAGGAAGAGGAAAAATTAGAGCAATTCATACATAAATTAATGCTTTGAAATTAGATTCACAATTACTAAGCTCCCAACTATTATAATAAGCAATGTAATGATGAATAAAAGATTTAACTCTCTCCACTAGCACACAGATATAAGCAAACAAAAGTGTAAGAAGAGAGAAAAACAAAGATGGGAAAGAAAACAGTAGTTGAATTTTTATTGGTCTCTGCCACCAGAAGTTTTACAAAGTGTGGTCCACCATCTTGCTATTTAAAGTGCAATCCATGAATTACATCATGTGTATCACCTTAGTGCTTGGTAGAAACACTGAATCTCAGACTGACATCAGACCTATTAAATCAGAATCTGCACTTTAACAAGGTTCCCAGAGGATACGAATGCACATTAAATGTACAATGTTAAGAAACAACAGTCAACACAGACTATGCCAGGCAGGCTCTGTCCATATTTACTTTGTTATAGCCACCCTTAGACATTGACTCTTAAAGTTCAAACTCAAATTTAGGTAAATCTATTAGATCATTACTATTATGGATGCTCCTAATGCCAATACCACTTTAACTGAATATATCTTATATATCTTATAACATGTTAACTTGCTCTGCATATTAGGGGAGATAAACCTATCTTACTATATTTTATGAACATGCCTTTCTAGAAGTTAAGGTCCTCCTCTGATAGATTTTCAAAAGCTATAATTCCTAACACAGTTCCTTGTGGTTTACAGGTGCTCATTAAACATTTGTTGAACAAATGCATAAAAAGGAAACTAATCATACCCTACTGACAAATCCACCCAAAACAAAACTCTGAAAGAAAATAGTTTATTTGAAGTTCTAAAACAATGGCAGCACTAAAAAATAATTATCTCCCTTATATCTTAAACACCTAGCAAAATTAATTGGGAAAGGAATTATTGTTATCTGTTTTTAACTTACCCCTTCCTATTAAGAAACTAACAACATTTGTCAGAGACTACACTTCTACTGGCTGTTTTTCTTTACCAAAGAGAGAGATACATATGGTTAGTGTTATACATTACTATGTCATAAAATCTCCCACACAAATTTAGGAAAAAATAGGATGCTTCTATTGCCAAATTTTTAAAAACAGTATCAATCGAATTTCACTCAGATTATCTGTGTTTTCACTCAAGAAGAGAAGCTTAAGGTAGGGCTTAAATATACAATAATTAAAAATAAAATGACACTGCTAAACCATTGTATATAATAAACATCTATAGTATTTATAAAACATTACATATAGACAATATGGGCCAGATGTGGTGGCTCACGCCTTTAATCCCAGCACTGTGGGAGGCCAAGATGGGTACATCACTTGAAGTCAGGAATTTGAGACCAGCCTGGGCAACATGGCAAAATCCCATATCTATTAAAAATACAAAAATTTTCTGTGCATGGTGGCACCTGTAATCCTACCTACTCGGGAGTCTGAGACACAAGAATTGCTTGAACCCAGGAAACTGAGGTTGCAGTGAGCCAAGATCGCGCCACTGCTCTCCAGCCTGAGTGACAGAGCAAGACTCTCTCTCTAAAAAAAAAAAAAGAAAGAAAGAAAGAAAGAAAAGGAGAATACGTATATTCATAATAGTCATACAGCACATAATGATAACGTTTTGGTCAATAAGGAACTGCATATAAGATTTGATCTCATAAGATTATAATACTGTATCATTACTGATGTTTACATGTTTAGGTGCACAAATGCCACCACGTTATGCTGCCTATGGTATTCAGTACAGTGACATGCTGTACAGGATTATAGCCTAGGAACAACAGTCTATACCTCACAGCCTAGCTATGCAGTAGCTAGACTACCCAGGTTTGTGTTAGTATACTCTATGTTGCTTGTACAATGACACTCAGAACCTATCTCCATTGCTCAGGGACTAATGACTATATATATTGCACAAGTGTACACACACACACTCTCTTTCTCATTTTACCTTCCGCCAAAAAACTCACAGTTAACATAAAAATTAAAACATAAAATTTTACAATACTACTTAAATACCTAATTGTTGCTTTAAAAAACACTTGCCCAAAAAGTAACCAAACAACTAAAAATAAAATGATAGTTTCACTTGTTCTTTATCTAATTAAAATGCTTCTGACTATTTCAAAGGCTTTCTAAATACAGGTTTTATTTTCACAGAACCATATCCCTAATTGTCTAAAGAAAATAAGCCAGAAAAGGAGAAAAGATATCAATACAGAACATAAAACTGTTAATTACTTGGGGTTTTATATAAACACTTTTAACTTCTGCAAAAATATTTTAAATGATCAATTCAACATTTTTGTAATCAGCAAGGAAACTGCAAGATAATTAGTCTCATCTTACATCTAATTTATTTTATTTCTATGCTTATCATCACTACGACAATGATTTCTTTGAAGACAAGGACCCATTTTATACATCTCCATAAATCTGGGATGAGGACTGTCTTATGGCAATTAATCAATGTTTACTGAAGGGTTTTGACTCTTTTTTTAACATTGGTTCTCAAAATGACTTCTATTACCATTAATTCAACAAATATTTAATAAAAGTTTCTGTTGGCCAGGCGCTATCTTTGAAAATATGGCGGTAAACAAAACAGACAAAAATCTCAGCCCTCATTGAGTTTACTGTCTACTGGAAACAGAACATAAGTAAAATACATGGCATGTCAGTGGTAAGTCCAATGGGAAAAATAAAAGAAGAAAGGAGATTAAGTGTGTAGGAATGGGTGGTGGGATTGGAATTTAAATAAAGCACTCAGGAAAGGCCCTACTGCAAAGGTAACAGCTAAACATGTGAAGGAAGCAAGGGAGTAAGCCTGAGTGTTCCTCACAAAGGAAACAGCAAATGCGAATGGGCACAAGGCCCAGGTCAAGCAGATGAGCGCAGCAGGCCGCTAATGAGGAAGGCAGGTAATGAGGGCCACTGCCTCCAGCAAGGGTCAGCAAACTTTCCTTGTAAAGGGTCAGAGAGCAAATATTTTACATTTTGTTAATCATATAAAATCTGTCTCATATATTTTTATATTTTTGTTACCCTTTAAAAATGTAAAACCCATTCTTAACTTGCAGGTTTTACAAAAATAGGTGCCAGGTGAGCTGTAGTTTTCCAATCCCTGCTAAAGAGCTTTGCAGGTAACTGGAAAGTCTTCTGCATTTGGAAGCAATTACTTGGCATCACAAAGTACAAAAGAATTGCTCAAAAACACAAAACTAAGAGTAACCTAATAAGCATTCAAGTTTCTCTCAACTGAGGTAAAGCCACACATTTGTCTATCATTTAAAGCTAGCATATATTCTCAATTGTCAACTTTTTCAGAAAAGAGCCGGCCCTCGCTCATCTATTCAGCACATATTTACTGAATGCCTGCCAAGAGTTAAATACAGCTAAGGATGAAAACAGTTTAGGCCAGGTATGGTAGCTCATGCCTGTACTCCCAGCACTTTGAGAGGTTGAGGTGGGAAGACTGTTTGAGCTCAGGAGTTTGAGGCCAGCCTAGATAAAATGGCAAAACTCTGTCTCTACAAAAAAATGCAAAAATTAGCCAGGCATAGTCGTGTGTGCCTGTAGTCCCAGCTACTTGGGAGACTGAGGAGGGAGGATGGTTTGACCGTGGAAGGCAGAGTGAGCCAAGATGATGCCAGAGTACTCCAGCCTGGGAAACAGAGTGAGACCCTGTCTCAAAAAAGAAAAAAAAGAGTTCAGTCTGATTGCTATGGAGATGGGAAATATAACATAGAAGCAGATAGCAGCTGAAAAACTGCTGCAGTAGTTTGAGCAAGGGTAATGGTTCATAGAAGAAATAGAGGGGAATCACTGAATTACAGATACACTTTTGAGGTGTGATACAGCTTACTAATAGATTTCTAGAAAGTAACAGAAAAATCAGGGATTTCTTGGTGATTTATTGCCTGCACAATGAGTGAAGGGTAGTACCATTTCTTGAGGGTGGAAAACTTGAGAAGAGGTTTTGAAAAGGGTGGGCCAAATCAAGAGATCTGTACTGAGTAAAACTAAATTTGATATTTAACTAAAGACATTGCGTAGGTAATTAGTATTCTGGAGCACTTTGTATATTTTTAATTTGGTAGCTATTGCTATGTTTTTGATAATGAAAGCATTAGACTTGACGAAGTCTGAAGCCAGGTGCAGTGGCTCACGCATGTAATCCCAGCACTCTGGGAGGCCAAGGCGGGTGGATCACCTTAGGTCAGGAGTTCAAGACCAGCCCAGCCAACATGGTGAAATCCCGTCTCCACTAGAAATATAAAAATTAGCCAGGTATGGTGACACGCACTGTAATCCCAGCTACAAGGGAGGCTGAGGCCAGAGTATTGCTTGAACCTGGGAGGCGGAAGTTGCCTGGGCGACAGAGTGAGACTCCATTTCAAAAAAAAAGAAAAAAAAGAAAAGAAGTCTCAGAATATACATATATCTTATATGTGTGTGTGTGTGTGTATATGAGAACAGGACTGAGAGTACAACCCTTTAGAGGTCTAGAGGGATGTGGCAGAATCAGAAACAACAGAAAAGGAATGACAAGTGAAATAGGGAGAAAATAAGGAAAAACTGGTATAAGAGATAACAGAAGAAAATAGTGTTTCAAGGAAGGAAGTGCATAGAATGATGCTGAAAGGAAAGTAAGATGGGGCCACAGAAGTGGTTTTTTTATTTGATAACATGGATATTAATGGTAACTTGACAAAAGCAGGTTTGCAAGAGTACTAAAAATAGAAACCTGATTAAACAAACATGAAGAAAGATAAGGCAAGGCAGATAGCAACTACAGTCAATTTTTAAACAAGAATTGCTAAGAAGTGAAAGAGAGAAACAGGGTGGCAACCAGAATAAGACATCATGTCAAGGGAAGGATTTTTTAAAGATGGTAAGTGGAACTTTAAAGGCAGGTTGGTACACATATTTTCAAAGCAAAAATTTGAAAATAAAGGAGGGAGAAAGATAATGAGGGAGAAGCATCTTTAGGTTGGGGAACTGGGATAAGATTAAGAGAAAAGGCGGCAGAATTGAACTTAGGAATAGTGACACTATTCAGGCAAAGGATACAGGTATAGATGCAAGTAGGCTGGTAATTTAATGATGGGGAGACACAGAGGGTAGCATCCAATTATTTTAATTTTCTCACTGTAATAAGAAGTGAAGCCAGAAACTGTGAGTGGAAGGGAAGGATTTGCAGACTTGATAGAAGAGAATTATACAGTTACCTCTGAGAATGGGAAATCAAATATAATAGTCCTCTTTATTAGGATTGCCTGCAGAATTAGGAGCAATTTGAGATCTGTGGCCATACATTCCATGTGAGACCAGTCCGCAAAACTGTGTGACTTTTCTTTCCTGGTAATACGCAGCTGCTCAGGGCAGAGGCAGTATAGGAAGACACATGCTTTAAATCAGAATTGAGGTTTTGCAAGCGAGACAGAAGAGAGAAGCAAGTAAGTCAAGGGGATTTTGAAGGGAATGATTATAGTGCAGACCATGAAATCTGACCCAGGTAAGGAAGGAAGTGTAAGGACATAAGAGATTAAAGACAAACAAAAAAAGTAGTAGGTTGTTGTTTCAAGGTCCTAATTAGATGGAATAATTGGAGTGCAGACAAGAGTAAGTGAACTGGGAAGACAGGAGGTCCTGGCCAGAGCTGCACTGTATCTTTCAGCATCATCATTCCAAGGTGGAGAATTCTGATGGGTAGCAATCTATTCCACATACTTAGAGGCAGGTTTACTCTACCCAAAACAGCTACACAATGTCGAAATTCAGAGAAATGATACTGTCTAGGAATGGCAGTAGACTAGAGGAAAAGCAAAATGGAGAACCTATTCTAACATACCACAGCACAATTTATAAAGCTGTTTTTCTAAAACAGTTATTGTCTATTTCCCAAACTGTGTAAAGATAAAAATCTAGTATTGCTGGTATAGTCAAAAATCAATTTATAAAGTCTGATAAAACAGACTGAGGATATGACACAACGCTATGACCGGACTGTGCCAAGAAATTTGAAGGTGTAGTTGAGAAATAGAAAACCAAAGAAAACCCCTGCCATAAAATGCGGACTTAGCTTTTTGGATCTATGACAGAATAAATATGTTGTCAACTTTTTTCCCTGTTTAAAAAAAGGAGGGGAGGGAACACTTTTACGTTGCTCACTTCTAGATTTCTCACTGATTAATTCATATTGAGAGAGGAAAGCATCAAGCACTTTTATGGAGGAAAGCATCCATTTATGTTAAGTATTATCATAATTTTTTTTTTTTTTGAGACAGAGTCTCGCTCTGTTGTCAGGTGCCAGGCTGGAATGCAGTGGCGTGATCTCGGCTCACTGCAACCTCCACCTCCTGGGTTCAAGCAATTCTCCTGCCTCAGCCTCCTGAGTAGCTGGGACTACAGGAGCATGCCACCACGCCCAGCTAATTTTTGTATTTTTACTAGAGACAGGGGTTTCACCATGTTGGCCAGGATGATCTTGCTCTCTTGACCTTGTGATCTGCCCGCCTTGGCCTCCCAAAGTGTTGGGATTACAGGCGTGAGCCACCGTGCCCAACCATAATTTTTATCACTGTATAAAACAGGACGTGAAACCTTAGACTTTTGAGTAAAATGTTCATAGCAAAAGAAATAAGTCTAAGTGTATATAACCTCTTCCTTTATCTCTATTATTTTCTCCCTTAATTTTATTATTATTCTCCAACACTCCTACTTCATTTAATTTTCCTCTCCCTTTCATGTTTTTTGTTTATATGCCTTAGGCCTCACAGGATCAACCGGGGATTCAACCTTCTTGGTAGAAGTCAGATCTATAGCAGTTGCTAGCCCCATGACTTAAGAAAAGTAATGTACTAATCTGAACAGACAATATGGCCTTTTATTTTCCTATTATCTTGTTTCACTCTCCCCATCTGAAAAGTGTTTTTGTAGCTATCATTCCATTTACTTTCCCCCACAAGGCTATGTCAATGATGAAAGTTGTGAATGCTACAGTTTAATTATACTGCACGAGTAGCATACAACAATGTATATGCAGGAATAGTAACGCCATCCATATTTCTCCACTTGGTGATTTCACCGGGCTCAGTTTAAAAACTGATTTAACTGGGATATTTCACTGTAACATGCATAATAAATAGAGGTAACAGCTGGAGGCTAACTGGGAAATCAAGGCATAAATAAAATCATTAATAAAAGAGATCTATTAAGTAAATAATAGTAACATTTTTTTCTGTGCAAATCAACATTAGTGATCAGAAAATCTCATAAGAAGTTTTCTCCATAAATGTTGGTTAAAATACAATGAAAATCATTAAATCAACTGGATAAAGGACTATTAATTGCTAAAGTATCCAAGTGAGATGAGAGAGAAGAATAAAGTTGCAAGTTTCCGATTTCATTATTAAAGGATGAACCTAGAGGAAAAGAAGGAAAAAGGGATGAACAGAAGGAGGAGGAAGAGAGGGAGGCCAAAAAATGTAACTTATAAATCTGAAAATTTGGGGACAATTTATTTGCATACAAAATATTTACATTTCATTTCCAAATAGTCTTTAACCAATAAAATTCTGATTTTATGTAAAACATGACTAAATTTACAAAGATTCCACATGCACACAACTGAATTATAATAGTTGTTTATAGTCCCATAATTTTTGCTTTTTTTGGATTCAAACTAAGTAATAAAATCCAAATTCCCTTAATTAGCACTAAAGGTCTTCAATAACCACCTATATGTTTAATATTCACTCATGCAGTAAGCATGAGGAATAGATTCTTTTGTTTTTTTGCCTGTTCAGATGTCTTAATGTCCTTGACCTTTCCTTTACCCTGTCTTTGCCGAGCATACATGCACTCATTCTGCAAGAAGAAGCATAAATGGCAGTATCTTGGCAAAGCTTTCCAGCATTCCCCTAAACAGAATTAATTCCTTCATCTCCATGAATTAATGGGTCTGTACCTAGATTGCAGTATGATTTAGTATAATTGTAAAAGAAAATATTTTTTAGATCCACTACTGATAAATTGTAACACTGTAAAAAAAAAAAAATGCAAGTATTATAACTAGAGTTCCCAAATTAAATACAATTCAAACTAAAAGACAAAATTAAAAATACCAATATTAATTGAATATGCTGTTAAATTGCTGCTCACAGTGCACTTATGGTACTTACTATCATGGTCCAAGTTGTTTTGTTTTGAGCCATAAGATGATCCAACTGTCTCAGAAATTTTCTTGGTCAAATTACTTTTTTAAAAAGTTTGCTTCTTATAGTACATTATGACATCATTTGAACTCTGCTTGGTTAAAAAGCAACAGTATGGATTATGCCTACCACTGTTCTTTTCTCACTGGCCCATGACAGTTACAATGGTAATACCTGAAGACAATGAGATGATATCCATAAATATAAATGAAACTACATAGGGTATTTCATTTTTAGATATTCAGCCACGGGATCCAGAATATGTAAAGAAACCTTTTTTTTATTGTGATTGAAATGAAAATACAGAATCATAAAATTTACATACATGGTAACTGGTGAATCTCAGAGTATGTTTAAGATCTCCCAAGGGAAGTGAGGACCCCTAACAGGAATACAATGGTAGAGAGGTTAAAAGCAAAAGTTTTAAAGGTTAAAGAGCTCTAGGTTAAATACTGATTCACTATTCATTATCTATATGATCTTTGGTCTCTCTAAGCATCAGAGTTTTATCTTTTTAATTTATTACATGGGAATAATGCCCATCTCTTAAGAGTTGTGAGAAGTAAATGAAATAATACATGAAAAATGCTTAGCCTAAGATTTGGCACACTGCAAGAGGTTACTAACGTATCCTTTCTCTCCCCACCCCAAACATATATGTGTGTGTATACATATAAGATGTGTGTATATACACACATATACATATTTATGTTTTATATGTTAATATATAAATTTAAACATCTAAATTTGCCTATACATTAAGATCTAAATAATCAAGGAATATGCTTCTTCACTCTTTGAGGGGAGGCAGGGAAGGGGAAAGTGGAGGAAAGGAGGATATTATTCAGTGTTATGTATCTAACTCTAGCCTATGCTAAATACTATAATAACTGTTATAAGTACTTATTATATATCAAGCACCTTAATGTTTATTATAGCATATTTATCATCTCATTCAAAATATTCTTACAAGGTTTTATTAACTCCACATTAAAAATGAAAGAGCAAACCTTGAACAAAATTTAATCATTACCCAAAATCATTTTTAAACATCCTAGAACTAGTACGCAAACTCAGGTCTGTCTGACTGTAGCTATAATACTTTAAACCTCTCTACTGTAGTAATTATGAGCAAACATTGTTTACCTGGAAAATCTCTGACACCAAATACTAAATGAAGATGGCATACATAGTACATAAATCAGAAGGAAGAAACCCATTGCTCTACAGAGTTGTTACCTTACCAGGATTCTATTACCATGGTTAACTACATACGTTCCTCTGTCCTTAAGAAATTTCATCTTTTAGTGTCTTTTTTCTTTCCAAAAGCATAGCATATTCAATGATGTAAGTCCCCTGGCATTCTCATATGGATTCATTTCATTTTTTAAAAACTCAACTTTTTTTTTTTGGAAATGAAGTCTCACTCTGTCACACAGGCTGGTGTGCAGTAGTCAGTGGTGCAATCTTGGCTCACTGCAACCTCTGCCTCCTGGGTTCAAACGTTCAAGTGTTTCTTTGCCTCAGCCTCCCAAGTAGCTAGGATTACAGGCATGCATCATCATGCCCAGCTTTTTTTTTTTTTTTTTTTTTTTTGAGATGAGTCTTGCTGTGTTGCCGAGGGTAGAGGGCAGTGGCAGCAATCTTGGCTCATTGCAACCACTACCTCCTGGGTTCAAGCGATTCTCCTGCCTCAGCCTCCTGAGTAGCTAGGACCACAGGTGCCCATCACCACACCCAAGTAGTTTCTGTATTTTTAGTAAAGATGGGGTTTCACCATATTGGCCCTGCTGGTCTCAAACTCCTGAGCTTGAGTGATCTGCCCACCTCAACCTCCCAAAGTGCTCGGATTACAGGCATCAGCGACGGCACCTGCCCTTAAACTCAACTCCTCTGAAAGCGAGCTTTGAATCTAAAACAGAATTTCTATGCATTTTTCCTTTTAAAAGCTACCACTTTGTTTCCACTTGAAATGATGAGTAATAACAGGATGAGTCTTTACTTCTTCCATAGAATTTTTCTCTTCACTCACATTAGATTGTGAATATGAAAGTGTGCTGTAAGCTAGTAGGTACTAAATAAATGTAAGACACTATGGATTTTTTTTCTCCTCTTTATGTGAACAGTCAAAATAGAAGCCAAAAGATTTAGGCAGAAAGAGTCAGGAAATAATTTAACATTTAGAAAAGAACTACCTGTAAGTTAGAAAACTAGACTAAATGCTAGGTTACAGGTAAAGAAGGTAAAGAAGACTAACCTCACCAAAGGGCAGAATCAGGATTACTAGACAACTAAAAAATATGCTTTAGGCATTGCCCAGGAGAATACAGCCTCTGGGATGTAAGAGGATCTACATTTATCTAAGCTTTGACAGCCTGCTGAGTTTTTTACGTATTCACTACTCATTAAATAGACAATTATTTCATTAAATACTACTATTATATGTCAAACACTGAGGATATAATTTTGAGAGATCCAGGTAGGAAGGAGTCCCCAGAGAAACTCCAGCCAGCAGCATACTGGAAGGAGTGCACACTGGGGTGAAGCAATAGAAATTTGCACCTTGTGCAGCAGGGAGGAGCTTAGCCCCTCCTTTTCACGGGGGTAAGCTGGGATTCAATCTGCAGGGCGGGAAGTACTCTAGCAAGGACTCTGGCCTGCGGAGAGTCCCTGTTTCCCACTTTTCCTTTTCACCCAATAAAACCCTGCCTTACTCACCCTTCCCATCATCTGCAAGCCTAAGTTTTTGCGGTCATGTGACAAGGTCCCCTGTCTTCAGCTGAACTAAGGAAAAGTCCTGCAACAATTTCATGAATAAAAATTATTCTTGTTCTCAAATACCTACCAGGCATCTAAGGAAATACAGTATATATTAAGTGCTATTAAAGCGGACAGGAAAGAGACCTAACCTAGTCTGGAGGTGGGGGTGGTGGTGAAGATCAGGAAAGGACTAAGGGATTAGTCCAAGTTACTAGGCAGGTGATCCAGAACTAGGCAGAAAGAACACTATGAACAAAAACCTAAGGAAAAGGAGAATATGTTATGTCGGGGAAAACTTCATGGTTCAGAATGACTATAGCTTAATTAAAGTTGGAGGAGAGAGAAAAAGGAAGCTAAAAGTAAGCAAAAACAAATAATTATATGTTAAGCAAGGAATCTGTAGCTTACCAAAGTATTTAAGAAATGATATAATCAGATTTCCCAAAATTTGGAACAAGCTGAAGGGAAACATAATGAGAGTGGACAGGAGGAAGCAATAGATAACTTTTGCAGTAATGCAGAAAAGATCAACTTACTCTACTGCTGCATCAATAAACCAATAATGACAATAAGCAAGCTACTATGGTTTATATTTAATTGACCTCCTTTAAATAAGGTAAAGATAGCCTGTGGTGAGTTTTCCTCTCACAACACATTCTATAAAAGTTCTGATTATGGCTGGGTGTGGTGGCCCACACCTGTAATCCCAGCACTTTGGGAGGCCAAATCAGGTGGATCACCTGAGGTCAGGACTTCAAGACCAGCTTGGCCAACATGATGAAACCCTGTCTCTACTAAAAATATTTTTAAAAAAAATTAGCTGGGCATGGTGGCAGGTGCTGGTAATCCCAGTTACTCGGGAGGCTGAAGTAGGAAAATAGTTTGAACGCAAGAGGCAGAGGTTGCAGTCAACTGAGATCACAACATTGCACTCCAGCCTGGGCGACAAGAGTGAAACACCAACTTAAAACAAACAAAAAAAGTTCTGATTATATCCAAGCTATATCATTATGAATCACTTCCCCAAGCCAATTATTCCTTGTAGTTTTCTTGGAAAGTCATCTGTAAAGAACTTTCCGCAACTCAGTTTAGGCCAGGTGCAGTGGCTCACACCCGTAATCCCAGCACTTTGGGAGGCTGAGGCAGGCAGACCACCTGCAGTTGGGAGTTTGAGCCCAACCAACATGGAAAAAGTCCATTTCTACTATAAAAATACAAAATTAGCTAGGTGTGGTGGCACATGCCTGTAATCCCAGCTACTCAGGAGGCTGAGACAGGAGAATCACTTGAGCCTGGGAGGCGGAGGTTGTGGTAGGCCGAGATTGCGCCATTATACTCCAGGCTGGGCAACAAGAGCAAAACTCCACCTAAAAAAAAAAAATTCTCAATTTAAAAGATATTTGAAGGGGATTCTTTTTCACTAACATTTTCAAAATAGTTGTGTAACATACTTAAGTGATTTTTGAATTCAGAAACTTATAGTAACATTTAAATTTGTAATATGTAGGCCAAACAGCTAGCTAAAGAATCTTAAAACTGTCTTTTGTAGCCGTTGAGAGCAAATATCCCAAACACACCAGAAAAAAAAAAAAACATAATAATGAAGAAAAACGGAGTGAAGAAAAATTTAAACACACATTTCCTTCCTGCCTATGACAGAAGTCAAGTTTCTGAATCCCATTACATTATACCTTAAAGATGAGATCTGCTCGCAAAAAGAACTAGTTTTGTGATCTTTGCTACCATGGTCAAACACTTGACAACCCAGACAAGAGCTGGAACGTTAAAACAAAATAATACAACTTCACCAACAAAGAAAATGCCAACAGTGGATATACACTTTAGCTTAAAAAGGCTGTCTTAAATAGACAGCAATCTCAAAGTGTACACAATTAAACCAAATCACTTATAGATCTGCTAGCTGCCAGTTGAGATCACTGATTTCCTCATCTGTTTCTCCCAAAGTACAATCTCAAATTCTGGGACCTTAAACCCACATACGTGGATAACAGAAACTGGAGGATGGAAGGTTTCCGTGAAAGCATAAGCCATACCCAAGAAGCCAATTCAGTAGTTCCGAAGTTTGTGACTCTCCTCTCCAGTTGCCTCACCCTAAATTTCCTGTCACTTTGTTACACTGTTCAACATGCTTTTTTTGATAAAAAGGCGGGGTTTCATCATGTTGGTCAGGCTGGTCTCGAACGCCCGACCTCAGGTGATTCACTCACCTTGGCCTCCAAAGTGCTTGTATTACAGGCGTGAGCCACCACGCCCGGCCTCAACATGCTTTTATACATTTAAGTAACAAGGCAACAGGTGCCAATGAAAACTGTGCTTTTGCTCTAACATCCTGAAATTTTAACTTGACTCTTGTGCCCATGCCAATAGAAAACCTCAGATGTCCTTTAACAGAGGCAAAGGGTCACCCTGATATCCTAAAACCAAGGAAGGATCAATTTTTATAACAAGTTCAAATATAAATTGGTATAAATAAATCAATAGGAATATTGTTAAATGTTTGTGAATTTTTTTAAAAAGGAGGAATATCTATTCCAAAAACATTAACTCACTAAGGTCTTTTGAGACAACACATACTCAATAGACCAACAGTACTAGTACAAACTGGGACCTTTTAGAAACAGAAAAATTCAGGGACCAACCAAATCCATCAAATAAGAACTGCATTTTAATAAGCTCCTATTCAGTTTATATGACACTTAAATTTGAGAAGTGCTGTTCTAAAGGATCTTATATAAAATAATCAAATTACCCAATATCTAAAATACAAGTTGTGTTACAGAACATTTCTTGAGCAATGTTGATAAATAGGACAACACAAATAAACTAGTCAATACTACAGTAATACCTCATACTACAGCCTGTAAATGGTGACATACTAGCCATTCTCACCTAAGAATTAGAGCAAAAATAAAAACATGTTACAAAGAAATCCCAAACATTGCTACACAAAACCATAAGTTTGTTTAACTGTGTGAATTCCAAATGTATTGATAATCATAGGGAACAATACATACCAACAGCCCCTCTGAAAATAAGTCCATCATGAGACTGCTGTAAAAAGTTTATTAAGCCTGTAATCCCAGCACTTTGGGAGGCCAAGGCAGGTGGTCATGAGGTCAGGAGTTCAAGACCAGCCTGGCCAACATGATGAAACCCTGCCTCTACTAAAAATACAAAAATTAGCCAGGCATGGTGGTGCATGCCTCTAATCCCAGCTACTCGGGAGGCTGAGGCAGGAGAATCGCTTGAACCTGGGAGACAGAGGTTGCAGTAAGCCAAGATGGTGCCACTGCATTCCAGCGTGGGCAACAAGAGCAAGACTCTGACTCAAAAAAACACAACAAAAACCCAGTTTAATTGCTGATTGCAATATCATTATTTTGTTCAGAATTAATCAATTTCCTACACAAGATAGCTTTAGTATACAATAATCAAAAGAAGACACAACTGGAACACCAGTTGCCAACAGTTACCAAGTAAAAGACAGAGCTGCATACAGTTTCCACTCCAAGACAACACATTCTGCTTCTCTGGATACTGTGCAAACCAAATAATACGAGTAATCCAATCCTCCACCCCTATGCCCCAAGGATCTAAAAACCATAAGTTTAAAAAGGTACTATAACCTACATGTCATCTCTAGACTTCACAAATACCTAACAGAACAAGATAAAGAGCAGAGGTGTCTAACCTTTTGCCTTCCCTGGGCCACATTGGAAAAGTAAGAATTGTCATGGGCTACACATAAAACACACTAATACTAACCATAGTTGATGAGCTTAAAAAAAAAAGCTCATAATATTTTAAGAAAGTTTACACATTTGTGTTGGGCCAAATTCAAAGCTGACATGGGCTGCATGCAGCCCATGGGCTGTGGGCCATGGGTTGGACAAGTTTGATATAGAGGAAAGGAAAGTATGTGGTTAACTTGAAATCAGATAAACTAGATTGTACCCTAGATTCTGCCACTTAGTAGCTATGACCCTAAGTAAATCCTCTAATCTCTCTAAACTCAATTTTCTGATTTCTGAAATGGGAAAATGTCATCCAATTCATATAGTTGGTATGAGTTAAAGTGAGGTAAAGAATGTGACAGCATTTTAACAGTATCAAACTGTAATTAGAAATTAGACATATTAGGCTGGGCACAGTGGCTCACACCTGTAATCCCAGCACTTTGGGAGGCTGAGGTGGGCAGATCATGAGGTCAGGAGATTGAGACCATACTGGCCATGGTAAAACACCATCTCTACTAAAATACAAAAAATCAGCCAGGCGTGGTGGTGCGCAACTGTAGTCCCAGCTACGCAGGAGGCTGAGGCAGGAGAATCGCTTGAACCCAGGAGACAGAGGTTGCAGTGAGCCGAGATTGTGCCACTACACTCCAGCCAGGTGAAAGAGCAAGACTCCGTCTCAAAAAAAAAAAAGAAAGAAAGAAAGAAAAAGAAAGAAATTAGGCCTGTTATTGTGGTTTTATTGAGATCAGGGAGCAGAGTAAGTATGGTCCAGTATTTATTATAAGACATACTAGAAGATTATTTGTGGTTTATATGAAATTTAACTAGCCATCCATATTTTTATTTGTTAAATCTGGCAACTCTATAAAAACTCAAATTTTGGCTAATTTTTAAATTATTCTTTTTTTTGAATTTGCCATCTTCAGCTCATTTACAGAATTTGTGGTGATCTACAACTGTGGTAATCTACAATAGATATCTAGAAAAACATTTACCATTTATCAATGCATGAGAGTATAAATCTGTCATTTTCAGTAGAAGAGTTAGGAAAATCAGCACAAGTCTGTATTTACATATTTTTTTCTACCAATGAATTATTCAAAAGAGTATATGACTACATGAGCAGATGTTATTTAACAGAGAAGATGGCTACACTTGCTTGTGTAGACTATTACAAAAACATGAGGCACTATTATTTGAAAGGAAAATAAGAAAATACACTCTTGAACAATAAAGCTGCTTAAGAAAGCTAAAAGAATGAAAAGTGGAAGCCAAAAATGCAAATAACAACAAATCATTCTTGTAATGGCCGATAGCCTCTCTGGGAGCCGGATGGGCAACACCCACCCCCTCCGAGCCTGATAACACTTTTATCAGCGGGCCTGGCGTCTGTGTTATCAGGCCGGATGTCCTACTCAGCACCTGCCTTCTCCTTACGGGCTCCCCGCACCCACCTCTGCATTCCACATCTAGCCCCCACACTCAGCACTAAATCACCTACCCGGCCCGCCAAAATTCAAAAATCCTGCCGAGAGCCTGACCAATGGCAGCTCGCCAAGTCTGGGTCCAGTCTCTCTATGACCAATACAATTGTCCATGCTTTGATTCC
>PVKP010015834.1:15341-49617 GCA_004027715.1 Plecturocebus donacophilus | reverse complement strand
AGGGACATTACATGGTGGTGAAAGGATCAATGCAACAAGAAGAGCTAACGATCCTAAATATATACGCACCCATTACAGTAGCACCCAGATACATAGGGCAAGTTCTTAATGACTTACAAAGAGACTTAGACTCCCACACAATAATAGTGGGAGACTTTAACACTACACTGTCAATATTACACAGATCAACGAGATAGAAAATCAACAAGGATATCCAGGACTTGAACTCAGACCTGCAACAACTAGACTTAACAAATAAATACAGAACTCTCCTCCCACAAATCAACAAAACATACATTTTTCTCAATATCTCATTATACCTATTTTAAAAGTGACCACATAACTGGAAGTAAATCACTCCCCAGCAATTGCATAGCATTTCACAGGTTTAAATAAAATATTGGTTGGCTGCTTATTTGTTATTTTCATCCCCTATTCCTTCCTGTCTCCATTGTTAAACACAATTATTGGCATAAAAGTCTGTATGGCATGACAACTACTACTTTAAGGGGAAGATAAAGATTTCTGTCGACTTCTAAGTGATGCTGTGATACTTTAGCAGCAAAGAAGAGCTAGTAATGCTTTTTTAGTTTCACATTGGCTTACATTAACGATCGAGGTAATGTGTGTTGTAAGATGTATGTAACATGTTAACTTTGTGGTCTAAAGTGTTTACCTCTCAAGCCGGATTCCTTAGTAGACCAAATCTTACTGAAGTGTTCCCGAGCTATACCTTGATGTTTAGAAGAAAAGTATTTGTTATATCTTGTAGGGTCTACTTTCTGAACTTCTCATCCCCTGTAGTTGCCAATTTTGCATGTACTAGTCCTCTAGAAATAGGTTAAACTGAAGCAACTTGATGAAACTCTCCACAGGGCTTGTTTTCCAAAGAAAAGTATTGTTTGGAGGAGCAGTTAATAGCCTACCTAAGCATATCATAAGCTGTTCAAAAATAACTCAGAGCCAGTCTTGTGGGTGGAAATGTAGTGCTCGAGTCACATTCTGCTTAAAGTTGTAACAAATACAGATGAGTTAAAAGAAAAAAAAAATATATATATATATATATATATAATTATTATTATTAAAATAATTATTGGCATAAATAATTATTTTCTTTCTTTTGCTGTTTCTTTCTCTCTCCTTTTCTCTTTTTCTAAAATCTCTTCCTCTTTCTTTTTCTTTTTTTTCTTTTGCTGTTTCTTTCTTTCTCCTTTTCTCTCTTTTTCTAAAAAAAAAAAAAAAAAAAAGAGTTTTCTTGAGGTGTGAAGTTACAAGAGCAAAGAGAATAGGAGAAGCTACCAGAACCCACTTGGAAGAAGCTAGCAATCAGATGACAAAGTGCTTGTAGAGAATGTGAGTCCTTGGAATTAAGAAGTATAAGAGATTGAGACCAACATCCTGGTCAACATGGTGAAATCCCACCTCTATTAAAATACAAAAAAAAATTAGCTGGGCATGGCGTTGCTCTCCTGTAGTTCTAGCTACTCGAGAGGCTGAGGCAGGAGAATGGCTTGAACCTGGAAGGTTGCGGTGAGCCGAGATTGTGCCACTGCACTCCAGCCAGGTGAAACTCCATCTCAAAAAAAAAAAAAAAAAAAAAAAGTACACTAAGAAGGGAAGAAGACGTGGGACTCCGGAAACAAGAATCCAACCCATGAGAGGAGAGCATGATTTATGGAGATGCCAAGGAGATGCCAAGATCACAGCTGCTGGTCCAGCCTGGAGCAGGTCAACAGGTTCAGGAGCAATTCCTTCAAAACAGGAAACTGATAGAATCCCTGAGGTGTCTGAAGACATTGAGAGACTTGGGCACAGTGGCTTATGCCCATAATCCCAAAACTTTGGGAGGCCAAAGTGGGAGGAGTTCAAGACTAACTTGGGCAGTATAGTGACATCCCATCTCTACAAAACCTTTTATTTTTCTTTATTTTATTTTATTTTTGAGACAGAGTCTCTCTCTGTCACCCAGGCTGGAGTGCAGTGGTGCGATCTCGGCTCACTGCAACCTCCGCCTCTTGGGTTCAAGTGATTCTCCTGCCTCAGCCTCCCCAGTAGCTGGGACTAGAGGATTGCACTACCATGCCTGGCTTTTTTTTTTTCAGATGGAGTTTTGCTCTTGTTGCCCAGGCTGGAGTGCAAAGGTGTGATCTCGGGCTCACTGCAACCTCCGCCTCCCGAGTTCAAGTGATTCTCCTGCCTCAGCCTCCTGAGTAGCTGGGATTACAGGCGCCTGCCACCACACCAGATCTCTATTTTTAGTAGAGATGGTGTTTCTTCATGTTGGTCAGGCTGGTCTTGAACTCCTAACCTCAGGTGATCTGCCCACTTCGGCCTCCCAAAGTGCTGGGATTACAGGTGTGAGCCACCGTACCAGCTGCTTGGCTAATGTTTTTGTATCTTTAGTAGATATGGGGTTTCACCATATTGGCCAGTTGGTCTCAAACTCCTGACCTCAAGTAATTACCCTGCCTTGGCCCCCTAAAGTGCTGGAATGAGCCACCATGTCCGGCCTCTACAAAACATTTAAAAAAATTAGCCAGGCATGGGGAAGCATGTCTGTCACCCCAGCTACTCTGGAGGCTAAGGACAGAGGACCACTAGAGCCCAGGAGGTTGAGGCTCCAGTGAGCTGTGATCGCACCACTGCACTCCAGCCTGGGTGACAGAGTGAGACCCTGTCTCAAAACAAACAAAACATACATTGAGAGGAGCTTTACACAACCAGAGGATTCTCAAATTTGTGCTAGCACACGGAAAAGTGGACAACCAATAAAATAACAGTCATTAACTCCAGACAGAATGCTGTATAGAAAAAGCGATTACAGTGCATGACCCGGCTCAGCTGTGAATAGGCCCCGGGGAGGTGAGGCTGACTACAGTTCGGGAGCCCAGTGTGTGAACAGCGGGGGACAGGACGTGAGAACAGGACAGAGGCTGCAAGGGGCCAGTGCTCATCCTCCGTGGCAGGAGTGGCTGGATAGTGAGGGAACTGGAAAACCGTGTTTGAGATACCTGAAACTGCAAAGCTGAAGTGTTTGAAAGTGGTTGGCTGTGGGGAGGAAGCAAGGGTATGAAACAATTTGCCTCTTTTTTTTCCTTTTTATGAGACTGAGTCTTACTCTGTCACCCAGGCTGGTGTGCAGTGGCGCGGCCTCGGCTCACTGTAACCTCCACCTCCCGGGTTCAAGTGATTCTCCTGCTTCAACCTACAGACCACCCAGGACCCCCAGCCCCCTCCAACACTCACCCCCCACCCCCTACCCTCCAGTAGGTGGGACTACAGGAAGGCACCACCATGCCTAGTGAATTTTTCTATTTTTAGTAGAGACGGGATTTCACCATGTTGGTCAGGCTGGTCTCAAACTCACGAACTCAAGTGATCTGTCTGCCTTGGCCTCCCAGAGTGCTGAGATTACAGGCAGGAGCCACCGTGCCCAGGCTACGATTTGCCTCTTGAAACTGTGAGCAGTGCATAAATTTGAATTTAAAATACTAGATCATGTTATGTCCCTGCTTAAAACCTTATAAGCAATCCCTGACTTACGATGGTTGGACTTGGGACTTTTCAACTTACGATGGTGCAAAAGCGACACACATTCCGTTGTATTACTCATTCCATTCCTCTACACATTCAGTAGAAATCATTCTTTGAATTTTGATCTTTTCCTCTGCTGACAAAATGTGGTACAATGAGACTCTGGGAAGAACAGTGAGCGATTCTGGTTTTCACTTTCAGTGCAGTATTTGATAAATTACATGAGATATTCAACACTTTATTATAAAATAGGCTTTGTGCTAAGTGGTTTTGCCTAACTGCAGGATACTGTAAGTGTTCTGAGGTTAGGAGGACTAAATGCATTTTCAACTTCATGATATTTGCAACTTACAATGAATTTATCAGAATGCAACCCTTTCGTAAATCAAGGAGCATCTGTAATGGCCTCTGTAAAATAGCTTTCAAAGCCTTTTCTGGGTAGGTCCTACCTACGGCCAGGGCCACACATTTCCCTCGTCCATAATGCACATTTCATGTCAAGATATGCTTCGCCCCTGGAGCCAGCTATGACCTCTCATCTCACATATCTAGAATTTTGAACACGTGGCCCCCAGACTCTTCCCCTCCTCTCCATTCCCTTCTCTGGGCAAACTCTGATTCAATGTCAAGTTTCCATTTGGCCTTCGCTTTTGAAGGAAATGCACCTCCACCCCCTAAACTCCCACCCAGCTAGATGGGGAATCCCTCCCATCTGATTCCATGATTCCCCTTCGTTCCTTATAACTTCCCATACTTGCTGCTAGTGCTTTCTTAATTATTTTCAACCCTCCACTGGAGAACTCTGCCAGGGCAAGAAAACAGTCTTTTTCATCATATTATCAGGGACTACCACTGTGCCAAGGACGTTGTAAAACTCAGTATATGGTTGTTGAATGAATGAATCCCACTGTCTAGTCCCTGGGGCAATATTTATCAAAATCTCTGTTACAAAAATGTTTTCTCAGCTGAATTTTCTTTTTTGAGACTGAGTCTCACTCTGTCATCCAGTCTGGAGTGCGGTGGCATGATCTTGGCTTACTGCAACCTCTGCCTCTTGGGTTCAAGCAATTCTTCTGGCTCAGCCTCCCAAATAGCTGGGATTACAAGCACATGCCACCACACCTGACTAATTTTTGTATTTTTGGTAGAGAGGGGGTTTCACCATGTTGACCACGCTGGTCTTGAACTCCTGGGCCCAGGTGATCTGCCTGCCTCAGCCTCCCAGAGTTCTGGGATTACAGGCTTCAGCCTAGCCTGACTTTCAATTTGAAGAGTATTTAGACATCTAGATATAAATGAACTATATAAAGCCAAATGTGTAACTGGCCTGTTTGTAAGGTCCAGTTGGCCAGTGAATATTTCTCTGTAGAGGATCCTTTCAAGTCCCTCAAACCACTTTAAGTGGTGAAGTTACCTGTTTGGCTTCGTATTACTCAGACAAGCAATGTCATGTGGCAGTTGACCACATAGTCGTGAGGACTGGACTCCAGGGTTCAAATTCCAGCTTTCTCACTTAGACTTCAGCAAGTTACTTAGCTTCCCACGACTCAGGTTCCCTATCTATAAAACCAGTATAACATGATGCTTACTTCATAGGTGTTTTGCTTTGTTTTGAGACAGAGTCTTGCTCTGTGGCCCTGGCTGGAGTGCAATGGTGCGATCTCGGCTCACTGCAGCCTCCACCTCCCAGATTCAAGCGATTCTCCTGCCTCAGCCTCCTGAGTAGCTGGGACTACAGGCATGCGCCACCACACCCAGCTAATTTTTGTTTTTGTTTTTGTTTTTTGAGATGGAGTTTTGCTCTTGTTGCCCAGGCTGGAGTGCAGTGGTGCAATCTGCAACCTCCACCTCTTGGATTTTCTCCTGCCTCAGCCTCCTGAGAAGCTGCAATTATGGGCACGCACCACCATACCCAGCTAATTTTTGTATTTTTGGTAGAGACAGGGTTTCTCCATGTTGGCCAGGCTAGTTTTGAACTCCTGACCTCAGGTGATCTGCCCACCTTGGCCTCCCAAAGTGCTGGGATTACAGGCATAAGCCACCATGCCCAGCCCTTCATAGATGTTTTTAGAATGTTTTCAGCATGGTGCCTGGCACATAGTAAGCACTGAGTATATTATCATTATAGCTTCCAGATAACTTTCTCTATATGCACTCCAGTTTGTTAATATTTTTTTTTAAGTTTTAACTGGTCAAAATCAAACCCAAAACTATTTTGTCTGACAGGGCAAAAGGTACAGGATTCTAGCACTGCCCTAGATCTAGAAATTTTACTTCTTTTAATGCAGTCTAAAATTCCACTGACTTTTTTTTCTAAGCAACCATATCATACTGTGGAGTCATAGTGACCTTGCATTTAATAAACCCCTCAGACCTTTTAGTGTGACTCTTCGTCCAAATAGCACTTACCCTTCCTGTATCTTGGCAATCAATTTTAAAAAATATTTTTGTTTTGTTTTTTAAGATGGAGTTTCCCTCTGTCGCCCAGGCTGGAGTGCAGTGGTGTGATCTCGGCTCACTGCAACTTCCGCCTCCCAGGTTCAAACGATTCTTCTGCCTCAGCCTCCCAAGCAGCTGAGATTACAGGCACCACCACCAACCCCAGATAATTTTTGTATTTTTAGTAAAGCTGGGGTTTCACAATATTGGCCAGGCTGGTCTTGAACTCCTGACCTCAAAGGATCTGCCCTTTTCGGCCTCCCACAGTGCTGGGATTACAGGCATAAGCCACCACGCCCGGCCTAACTCATTCATAAAGTTGCTGAACAGAAGGAGGCCAAGGACAAAATCAGCGTAACTCTAACAAAGCCTCTTCAAGTCAACAGCAATCAACAGTCCAGCAACATTCTTCACATGCAGTCCTTCAGCCTGCAATTCCTTATCTCTGTCTACAAGGATATCATGATAAAGGTCCCAAATTACCATTTCTTAAAGATGTCTGCAAATTATGGGCTCTAATGGTGTTTGTTCATAACAGCAAAAAACAGAAAACACCTTAATGTCCAACAAGAAGAGATTGATTGCATCCATGTTTGTACATATTTTCAGTGGACGGCTTTTGCATTACAAAAAAATAAAATTCTGGCTTGGCGTGGTGGCTCATGCCTGCGATCTGAGCACTTTGGGAGTCTGAGGCAGGTGGAACACAAGGTCAGGAGTTTGAGACCAGCCTGGACCACATAATGAAGCCCTATATCTACTAAAAATACAAAAATTAGCAGGGCATGGTGGTGCATGCCTGTAATCCCAGCTACTCAGGAGGCTGAGGCAGGAGAATGGCTTGAACTCAGGAGGCGGAGGTTGTGATGAGCCCAGATCATGCCATTGCACTCCAGCCTGGGCAACAAGAGCGAAACTCCATCTAAAAAAAAAAACGAAAATTCTGCACATTCATGTTGCCTAAACTTAATTTTGGCCATAGATAGTTTGGCTATTTGGGGTTTAGCTCCCTAGTTTTCCTTCTCTCTTCTGGTAATATCACTCTGACTTTCTTTGGGTGGAGAGAATTTCCCTTTCTCACTGGGTTACTTCTAGTGAAATTGTCTAATAAAGCAACTTTTGTTTCCCTAACCAGAGGGAGGATACTCGGCCCAAGCTAAGATATTGAACTGTCTCTTCAAGGACGTTAAGAACTAAGAAAAATTGGAACTGATGTGTCACAGCAATTGTGCCATGATCCAACTGGCTATAAATCCCTGCTGCCAGAGTTCAGAGCTTCCCCACTTCCCCATGTCCTGCTCTTTCTTATTTGAATCTTCCATCTCTCCCTTTGATGTGGTGAACTCCCCATAACTCCCAATGAAGGGCATTTTGCTTAAATCATCCAGTGTTAGTTTCTGTTGCTTATGATCAAAAACTTTAATTGGTTTAGTCAAGACCCTTAAAATATTTTAGAACTGTTTTTTAAATTCCAATATAGAAAACAGCGTGCAGGCTAAGTGCAATGGCTCACACCTGTAATCCCAGCACTTTGGGTGGTCAAAATGGGCAGATCACGAGTTTGGTCAACATGGTGAAACCCTGTCTCCACTGAAAAAACAAAAATTAGCTGGGCATGGCGGCACATGCTTTTAATCTCAGCTACTCAGGAGGCTGAGGCAGGAGAATTGCTTGAACCTGGGAGGCAGAGGTTGCAGTGAGCCAAGATCACGCCACTCTAGCCTGGGTGATGGAGCAAGACTCTGTCTCGAGAAAACAAAACAAAACAAAAACATACAAATAAAAAACCCAAACAGAAAAATAAAGAAAAAAACAGAGTGCTCTTGCACGTGGCTGGTCTGTCCATTTGGTGACCTCTTACCTGTACAATAAACTCCCAGAGCTCTACAAATGCAGTGTAAAGTCAAAGTCATCTTTCAAGAATGGAATGCCTTCTCTCATCTCTGGTGATGTTAAGTATAAAGAGTTCACTTGTTATTTCCTACAAGTCTTATTGTTTGTTTTGTGTGTTGTCCTGTCTTTCATGTTAGAAGCTTTCCCCAAATGTCTGATGATTTTTGGCTGTCAGTTTCTATTTAAAAGCAACCCAGTAAAATGATTATCAGAAATGTACATGGGCAGGGCTTGTACCCAATTCTCCTGTTTTCAGCTCCACTCCTTGCTTCTGAGGTCCTCGGTGCTTCGGATTCCTGAGACTTCCTGGCGTTCTGTTGCCCAAATTGTCTTCCTTCGTTGGCATCTCCTTTGGTAGTCACTTGCTTCCAGCTTTCTCTGTTCTGCCAAGTCAGTTACCACTCATCCATTTATTTTCCACCTTCCAAAAATGCGTTGTCATTGCTGGTCCTGTCATCTCCTCTCCTAATCTCTTTATCTGCAGATTTTTATCTTTCTTGTTCCTTTCGTATAATTTTAGTGTTTTTTAGTGTGAAGGAAGTAGAGATAATAGTGTGGGTTCATTATTTCAGTAGAAATCTTCACCCTTTCTGGAGTTACCATGTTTTATTTTTATATTAAATACAAATAGGAGTATTTTTAAATTTATGAAGACACAGTCCTATAACATTTGTTTGTCATCTACCAGTGGTCTACAAACCTATTAGTCAAATCAAAAAGGAAAGAAAGACAGTTACTATGATTTGTCCTTAATAAATTCATTGTGTTCCCTTGATTACTTTCTGGGTGTTCACAATGAGCAACCCTGTTTAACCAGGAGATCCTATTAATTGTCAACACTCAACACCAAGCTGGTGATGAGCAGAACCCACTATTTTCCTTCATACAAGGTCAACTCAATTGCAATTCCTTTCTAGTTTCTCATGAAATTTTAAAGCTTATTGATAGTTACTTTGCAATCCCTTTTCCAAGTCCCCTTAGCTTCTTATAAATAAATTTGTCTAGACATGAGGTTTTTATTTATTTATTAAAATAATTACTCTAAATAAATTACTTCACCTACTGTAGGCTTGCATCCTCTTTTTGCAATGTTTGTCCTAAGGCTTTTTAGTTTGAAGACTGCACTTGATTTTTTCTGGGAGAAGTGGGACTCCCTAGCAGCTGAACACCCTTCTTATCTGGGGGGAGTCCAAACATATGTGGAGACAGGGCTCCACCTCCCGCTATGAAAACCAAAGGGGTAGAAATTCTCTCTCCTTGTCCTCTAGCAAGAGAGCACGTGACCTAGGCTCAGAGAATCAGGATTTTGAATATTGGGGGAATAATGTGAAGACACAGAAGGTGGGAGTTTTTTCACTGCAGCGGGGGAGGAGTGGAGGGTAGCGTGGGAGTGGGCATCCTTTGCCAGTGATACCAAGAGTAGAAGCACCAGTAGCCACTGATGGCAGTTCCAGCCAGGGTGGCCCTATTCTGGTGGCAGGACCTTGATAGAATTTGGCTGTCTAAGCTCTCTTGGTCCCTGGATGGGGCTTTTTTGTTTGTTTGTTTGTTTTTGAGAAGGAATCTCGCTCTGTTGCCCAGGCTGGAGTGCAGTGGCTCGATTTCAGTTCACTGCAAGCTCCGCCCCCTGGGTTCAAGAGATTCTTCTGACTCAGCCTCCCAAGTAGCTGGGATTACAGGTGCATGCCACCATACCTGGCTAATTTTTGTATTTTTAGTAGAGACAGGTTTCACCATGTTGGCCAGGCTGGTCTTGAACTCCTGATCTCAGGTGATCTGCCTGCCTTGGCCTCCCAAAGTGCTGGGATTACAGGTGTGAGCCATCGCACCCGGCCCCTGGCTAGGTTTTGATCTTGGTGTTGTGGACTTCCCCTTGATTCTGTGAACTGCCTTACACCATTCCAGCAAATTTCTTTTGTGCTGAAGTTAACAAGAGTCAGTTTCTGATATCTGGACCAAAAACCTTGACTGGTACAGAGAAATTGGTAGAAGGAGATGGTTGCAGATGACAGAACCCTGGAGAAATGGATGAGGAAGGGAATCTGAGCTGGCTACCTAGTTACTTAGGATTGAGAGCAGTAAAAATTTAGTTAGTATGTAGGGATAATATGCACTTGATATTCTATAGTGGTAGTAAAAAATTAAAAGATATTTTCCAGATCATTGTTTATTAAAAGCAATTATTTGCCCCTGCAAACTATAGGAAAGTCAAAAGAAATTCAAAACCTTCAGAGTGGTGTTAACTTCTTTTCTTGGCTCTAATCTGCTTCAACAAAAATAGATGACAAGCTCAGCTCCTTAAATTCTCAGATCATAATACAGATGAACACACAGACACTTTCTAAGACCATACTTAAGAGAATCTCATTTCTCACAGCTACGGGACAGAGGTAACTGAAAGCCAAACTCCATGAATTACCAAATTACAAAATCAGCTGAATTTTTAGCCTCACTAGGACCCGTATGTGAAAGTTAGAGCATTGATTGGGACCGCGTTGCCGCTCGAGAACTGGAATGAGAAAATAGGAGGATATCTGAAAAACTCAGGGAACTCTGTGCCCCCAAGCCTCACTAAGCCTTCGTCACTAGCCAAAACACAGCCTGCTCCTATGTGTAATGAGGCTATTATTGCTTTACATGAAGATGCACCTAAGAGAGTTATCTTCCAAAAGGAAGCCAATTATCTTCCTGTTTGACTCCCCTCACTCCTCATTATCTCCAAACTTATAACTAGAATTAGGTACCGGCATGTCCAGGAGGGTCAATTATAAAGTACAACCAGAGAGTTAATGATTAGCACACACTGGACAAGACACACACACACACACACACACACACACACACACCAAGATTTGCTAATTTACAGTAATGTGGAGGAACATACGTAGGAATGGCTCTTCTGAGGGAAAAAGCAAAATTTTAGATTCAGGCTGAATGTATCAATGCAGATATACTTTCTAGAAATTCAGATTTAGCAGGTTGACTCAAGTAGCTGGAAATGTTTCTAAATATTTTCTTGGTTGGTTGCCCGAAACCTAGTCACTGGGGAGGACAATGTCAAATGCAGTGGAGGTACAAAGAGGTGTCATGTTGAGGAAGGAATTCGAAGGTGCTGGAAGACAGAAATACTGGAGGGCATTCATATGTCCTCTTTTTATGTCCCCAAGGTGGCCCAGAAAGCCAGTGAAGAAAATACCAGCATCTTTGAGAATGCTTTAGTGACTGTCTAAGTAGGCCAGGAATGCCGATGGGAGATGCTGCAGCTGCCATGGTTCCTCTTATTTTAACGGCAATGGATAGATCCCAGGTCAGCAGAGGCTAAATGGTGGCACTTAACTGCCGGTGGCGTGGACGTGACTTTCCTCTTAGGCAGCAAGGCCAGCATGATGATCAGAAACTTGACACCTTCAAGCCTCTCTTTGTTTTTTGGTTTTGGATGTTTTTTCAGTTGGTTGGTTTTCGAGACAGGATCTTGCTCTGTCGCCCAGGCTGAAATGCAGTGACACAATCATGGCTCACTGCAGCTTTCACCACCCGGGCTCAAGTGATCCTCTTACCTCTGCCTCCAGAGAGTAGCTGGGACTACAGGCTCAAGCCACTACGCCTGGCTAGTTTTCATATTTGTTGGTGGAGACGGGGCTTCACCCTGTTGTTCAGGCTGTCTCAAACTCCTGGGCTCAAACAATTCGCCCACCTCAGTCTCCCAAAGTGCTGGGATTACAGGCATGAACCACCATGCACAGCCCCTTCAAGGCTTTTTGATCATGGGGCCTCAGTACTAAAACAAATGATTAGCCACTAGACATCCTCAGAATTACAGAAATAGCCTCCTGACCTGTGGAATAAGGCCTGTATGTAAACAGGGCCATTTGAAAGTATCTGCACTTCCCCCTACCTATTAAAAATCAGCCAAAACAACACTACATCCCTAGGGAAATCATCACCAGGATCTTGTTAGATGCCAGGTACAGAGTTATATTACATTTCCATTAACTATTTAGTTTGGCTACTACAGGAACTGGCTGGATCTTGAAAAATCACATGGATCCTCAGTGTTCTTGTATCTGCTGTTCCAGATGGGGTCTCCTAATAGAGCCTGTGGCACCTGGACGACTGCAATAACCCTAATGCCTTTGTTCTCTATCCCAGGAATTAGAAAACGCCAGGAACAGGGTTGTTTTCACCTGGAAGAGAAATGTTAGAGCAACACACCATCTTCCTTGGCATTATCATCTCTCTGGACAAGAATGAAATTCGTAGGACACTGATTGTCTTTTTATCCCATTGGGCATCATGCTAGTCTACAATACTGATCCTACGCCATGATGATAGCATCTGAAGATCTGGAAGTTCCAGGTACCCAAAGTAACTTGATAAAACACATGCCAGAATAAGGAAAGGAGGATGGGAAGGAGAGAGATTCTAAGAAGATGTAGGCATCTGCCACCTCAGTGATGCTTCTAGAGGTTTTAGGGGTCTAACTCCCATCAGAACACCCCATACAAAATGAAGACTAGGTTGAGCACCTTTTAATCTCATCACTAAGAAAGAGGCACAAGCGGCTGGGCGCAGTGGCTCACATCTGTAATCCCAGCACTTTGGGGGGCCGAGAGGAGTGGATCACCTGAGGTCAGGAGTTCAAGACCAGCCTGGCCAACATGGTGAAATCCTGTCTCTACTAGAAATACAAAAAAAAATTAGTCAGGTGTGGTGGTGGATGCCTGTAGTCCCAGTTACTTGAGAGGCTGAGGCAGGAGAATTACTAGAACCTGGGAGGCAGAGATTGCAGTGAGCCGAGATCGTGCCACTGCACTCCAGCCTGGGCAACAGAGCAAGACTCCATCTCAAAAAAAGAAAAAAGAAAAAAAAAAAAAAAACAGATAAAAAGGAGGTAGAAGCTTTGCTGGGCCTTTTTAGACTTTTTTTTTTTTTTCCCGAGACAAGGTCTCCCTCTATTGCCCAGTCTGGAGTGCAGTGGTGTGATCTCTGCTCACTGCAGCCTCAGCCTCCCAACCTCAGGCAATTCTCCCACCTCAGCCTCCCAAGTAGTTGGAACCACAGACATATGCCACCATCCCTGGGTAATTTTTGTAATTTTGTAGAGACTGGGTTTCACCATGTTTCCCAGGCTGATCTTGAACTGGGCTCAAGCAACCCTCCTTCCTTGGCCTCCCAAAGAGCTGGGATTACTGGAGTGAGTCATAGAGTCGGCCCTATTTATGTACTTATCTTTGAGATAGGGTTTCACTCTCTCGCCCAGACTGGAGTGCAGTGGCACAATCTTGGCTCACTGTAACTTCCGCCTCCCAGGCTCACGTGATTCTCCTAACTCCGTCTCCTGAGTAGCTGGGATTACAGGCACTTGTCACTACCACACAGCTAATTTTTGTATTTTTAGTAGAGATGGGTATTCACCATGTTGGCCAGGCTGGTCTCAAACTCCTGACCTCAAATGATCCACTTGCCATGGCCTCCCAAAGTGCTGGGATTGCAGGTGTGAGCCACCGCACCCAGCCAGGTCCTTTTTAGACTGTCCAGGTAACACACACCACAGTTTGGTATGCAGCTCCGGTCCATTTACCAAATGACTTGAAAGGCTTCCTGGTTTTCAGCAGGGGTCAGAAAATCCTCTCCAGGTTGCAGCATGTGTGATTCGGCCACTTGACCTTAACAACCCAGTAGATCCAAATAGTGCCTGAGTTAACAATGGCAAACTGGGCTGCAGAAAGTGGCCTGTGGCAAGCCTGATGAAGAGAATCACTGTGGAGACCTTTATTGTTTTGCGTCAGTCTGTGACTTCTTCAGTAAGCAGCTGTTAACTTTGTAAGAAATACTCTTGGCCTGCTAGTGAGCCTTGAAAAAGATGGAATGTCGCCCATGGACCATCAGGTAGCAGCGAGATGTTGAGTTACCCATCGTGAACTTGGTAATGTCTGAGCCAGGGGGCCATAAAGTTGAGTGTGGTTAGCAGCTTACTAGAAAGCAGTGAGAACAGGTTCAAGTAGGTCCTGGAGGCACAATAAAAGAGAATTTGTTCACACGTCTCATACACCAGCTCCTGCCACTTGCTGCCACTTCCTCAGCCCACATCTGTGGCCTCACGTGGAGCATCCTTCCAGCCACATCCATTAACAACCCCACTCAGATTTGTTCTAAAGGGCATCCTCTCGGTCAGCAGAGCATATAGCCCATCTCACTGTCCACTTTGTCTTGAAGAATTGATAACTTGAGGTAAGAGTTTACAGTGAGTGTCTGGCAGTGTCCAGTTGTATAGCAAGTGACTTGGAACATGACTGCAGAATAGTTTTGGGGAAGAGGTACTTTTAATGACCTCTTGGTCAGAAATGATGTGATCATTTTGAAGCAAGACATTTGGGGAAGAAGAAAGTAAAATGGTCTAGGCACAGTGGCTCACGCCTGTAATCCCAGCAATCTGGGAGACTGAGGCAGGTGGATCACTTGAGGTCAGGAGTTCAAGACCAGCCTGGCCAACATACTGAAACCCTGTCTCTACTAAAAATACAAAAATTAGCTGGGCGTGGAGCTGCATGCCTGTAATCCCAGTTACTCGAGAGGCTGAAGCATGAGAATAGCTTGAATCCAGGAGGCAGAGGTTGCAGTGAGCTGAGATCATACCACTGCATTCCAGCCTGGGTGACAAAGTGAGACTCTGTCTCAAAAAATAAGTAAATAAGTAAATGTTTCTAGAATTTCCATCGTTAGGATAAGTTGGTCAGAAATGTTTTCAAAAGTCACACTCTTGGCCGAGTGCAGTGACTCGCACCTGTAATCCCAGTAGTTTGGGAGGCCGAGGCGGTCTGATCACTTGAGGTCAGGAGTTCCAGACCAACCTGACCAACATGGCAAAACCCTACCTCTACTAAAAATACAAAAATTAGCTGGGCTTTGGGGCGCATGCCTGTAATCCCAGCTACTTGGGAGGCTGAGGCAGGAGAAACATTTGAACCAGGAAGGTGGAGGTTGCAGAGATCACACCACTGTACTCCAGCCTGGGTGACACAGCAAGACTCCATCTTCAAAAACAAGATATAAGGCATCCCTCATATGACTTGCTTGGAGTTGAATCACACTCATATCTCATCAAGATCCCTTTTTTGTAATTATTGCTTCATTAGAGAGACAGAAGCGGGAAGTAGAGGAAATAGAGTTGAATATTTGAAAGTCAGGACATCCTCAAGGGGTAGGCTTCAGTGAAGTCAGCAATGGACAGATGTGACCATACTCTTGGGGCTATATCAAGCAGATTCACAAGAAACGGATGTTTCCAGAGTGCCCACGTACAGTTAGAAATATAACTAAATACAGGACTGAAATGTTTAAATTGGCTGGCTTGCCAGCCACGTAGAGAAACTAAAATATAACCAGAAGATCATGGTGAACCAGAGAAAAGAACAAAGACAATCAGCAGGTTTATCTAAAGGTATTAAGCTTGATCATCTGATGCATCCATCTATGGGAACATACCTGGCAATGGGATTGAAATATCTGGGTCTGCTGGTCAGGGACGTCTGTCCCCTAGAGAGGTGTTTATTTCAGGTCCACTGCCAAAATCGGGCTCCCTGAGCACTCCTTTCCCAGGCTTCAGTCTGATGATCTGCATTAGTTTAATGTGCATTTTTGTTTTAGGGTGAGTATAGGCCTGGCACACTGGCTCAAACGTATAATCTTTGCACTTTGGGAGGCCAAGGCAGGAGGATCACTTAAGCCCATAGTGAGGCCCCATGTCTACAAAATAAAAAATAAAAAAGATTAGATGGGTATAGCGGCGTGTGCCTATAGTCCCAGCTACTCGGGAGGCTGAAGCACAAGAATTGCTTGAACCTGGGAGGTGGAGGTTGCAGTGAGATGAGATCGTGCCACGGCACTCCAGCCTGGGCAACAGAGTGAGACCCTGTCTCAAAAAACCACAACACAACAAAGAAGAGTGAGTACAACATAGTAGACGAGGGCCAAGCCTGAGCCGGAGATATGTGAATACCGTCCTCTGAAAGTGTGGCAGCATCCACACACTCTGTCCCTCTGGTACTCCCCAATGCCTGAGACTCCCATTGTGAATAGTTACCTCCTCCATTGGCTTCTCTCATTGACAGTTACTGTGTCAATTGAAGTTGTGAATTACTTTGCCCTTAACCACACACCCACCATTATATTCAGTTGTGCTGCGAGTTCTCAACTCTTTATTACAAAACCAGCTTCCAGCTCCTTTTCTAGAGTTCCATGTTGCATGCATTTTGTCCCCTTAACCACCATGAAAGGAAACCCCCATCTTTATCCTGTGACAGCCTCCTCCTTGCTCTGTAGTCTGGGTCTCTTATGCTGCCCGCTCTCAACTCCTCCCAGCCATGTCCACCAGTTCCCTCTCCTGGCAGAACCCAGCCTTCTTCCATGGGTCTGGCGTGGAGCTCAAGAATCTGCCCTGTAGCAAGCTCCCCAGGGGCTGCTGGCACAAAGCTGAAGGGAAGCCCTCTGCGAATCTCCTTCAGTTCCCCAGCGAGCTTCTTAGAACAGTGACATTGGCCAGATTCATCTGCTACCTCCTCTGTTGCCACATCACCAACCTGCGGCTTAGCTACTTGCAATCTGGTGAGAAACAGAAGAAAGAGAACAGAGCTTGGAGAAAAGCAGACCTAGACTGGAATCCTGCGTCTACCATTTACTGTGTGACTCTGGGAATGGCTCTTTTAAAAATGCATTTCCTAATCCAATCTAGTTCACAGGGTTGTTGTGAGGCTTAGAGAGAGAAAGATGCTTCCTTCAATGAATATGTGCTGAGCACCTCCTACATGCCAGGCACTGGGTACTGGGTACTGGGTACCAGTACAAATACCCATTCCTTGCTTCTTCCCTCTCCCTCCCTCTCTCATCGCCCTGAAACCTGAAGGTCACCGTTTGAGTTCTCGCTTCTCTTGGCTGGCTTTGTATCTCATCCAGCTGCCTCCTGCCACGCTTAGATTCCTGAGAGGTGACACCGGGCACATTGCTGATGAATTCCTTGTCTTGATTCCTGGTTGAGGCTTCTCTGTGTCCAATCTCCAGGTGGGAAACCCAGTGTGCCAAGCTAGGCAATGTGGAAACCAGTGTGGACCATTTCCCCTTTGCCGATGCAGCTGAGAGTCAGAGTTAGCCATGAGGAGCCAGCTTGCTGTATCCTGTCCCCCTGGCCCGACGGAGCCCTTTAAAGCCTAAGGAGCCTCCCAGGTAGAAGGCTTGCGTGGCCCATGTCTTGCCATCCTAAGGGCCACTTCCTAAGGGAAGGAGAAAGAGAATGCATGGGGATGCAGGTGAATTTTATAAGCTCTTCCCATTCTTCCCTGGGAAGCAGGAAGAGACTTTGTTCTGCACGACCCTGCTGTGCATCTTCAGTGCCCCCAATGCCAGGAACCCTCTTACCGAAAGAGGCGGCCACGAGTCAGTGAGGAAATGTGTCCTGTGACCTGGGACCTGCTAGCTCCATACCCATCAGCCCTGTCTGCTCCTTCCCCCACCTATTAGCAACATCTCACACTGTTGATTCCCCGTAGCTTCCAGAAGAATCTTCCTCACTGAATAGAGGCCAAAGTCCTTAGGTACTCAAGGCCTTCTGGGACTGGGCCAAAGCCTACCTTTCTTATTGCATCCCGCCCCATATCCCTTCAGTTCGCATATGTTCCTATCAAATGTGCCATTTGCTTTTCTTTATAAATAGCTGTGACTTCCCGACACCTGCCTTTGCTCATGTTACATTCTCTCTCCATGCCTGGCTCCTTCCCTAACTCCCTCCCAGTCCAACCAGGTGGAGTCTCTCTCCTAGGCTTCTGCCAGGACTCCGTTTCTCTCTCTCTCTGAGGTATAACTCTCTGTCCTGACTTGCCTTCTCTACTGGGATGTGAGTTTTCTGGATGGCAGGGACTTTTTATTCTCTCCCCACTGTGTCTTGCATGTAGTAGGCTCTCAATAAACACATGTGCCATAGTTTAGAACATGAGTGAGTCCTAACCTACCAGACGTCAGATACTAATGGGACTCAGACTTTAACTCGATTTCGTCTGCTGCATGCATGTTGGTGTGTGGACGTCTGAGCTTCTCCATTATGTTCACTGAGAATTGCTGAACATCTTCTTCCTTGGACCATCGTCGTGAGACTGAAGTCAGCTGTCATCCTTAAGCCAGAAAAGTGAGGGTTGGCTAGAGATCTGGAAGCTGAGGATTGGAGTTGAGTATCAAAGAGGAGTCCTGTGGCCAAGAAGAGTCCAGAAAGGGGAAAGCGGGCACAGCCAGGGATCCTTAACTACAGAGCTGTCAGATGCTGAGGGGGCTCTGGTGAATGTAAAACGCAGCATGCTTTATTAGGAAAGGGGTGATATCAGGGTCCAAAGCCCATACAAGGCAGTGGCTCTACAAGGCCTGAAGGGCAGGGTTTGGCTTAGGTGGGCAAGGGTAACTTCCCTGGAGAGGTTGCATCTGGCCCTATTGAAGAGCTGTGGCTCTTCCTACACCAGTACCAATTTTCAGGTCTTAGGGACTCAGCATCTCACATGTTCTTTTTGTATTCTCTGTTAGCCAGGTTTACAATTTCCTGGAGGCATTTTTCTTTTTATAGATTTAGTTTTTTGAGACAGGGTTTTACTCGGTTCCCCAGGATGAAGTGCAGTGGTGCCACTATGGCTCACTGCAGCCTCAACCTCCCAGGCTCAAGTGATTCCCCTAACCTCAGCCTCCCCAATAGCTGGGACTACAGGCACATGCCACCATGCTTGGTTAATCTTTTTTATTTTTAATATTTTAATTTTTTTTGTAGAGACAGGGTCTCACTGCGTTGTCAGGGCTGGTCTTGAACTCCTCGGCTCATGTAGTCCTCCCGTCTCGGTCTCCCAAAGTGCTGGGATTACAGGCATGAGCCACCACAACTGGCCCTGGAGGTATTTTTCTCCCTCTCTTTTCATTTTGTTTAAACCATCCTTTGATCCTGTTGGCCAGTCAGTTTTGGGCAAGCCTGTTCCTCGGCTTTGGTGAGTTGCAGATTTCCTTAGCTATGACCAGGAGAGCCAGATCTGACTTTTTGAGATCACCTGTGTGACTAGCTCTTCATTTCCTAGCTCTTCTATCTTCCCTGTCATGCAGATCAGCAGGAAGAAGAGACGGAAACAATGGCATGGACCTTCATATCCTTCAGAGTGAGGGTGGGCTTGGGCCTTGCAGTGAGAACAAGTATCACTCAGGATGGAGATGGGGGGTGGTCATGGGTGGGCGACAGGTGCCTCCTACCACTGGCAACAAGGAGAGAGTGAAGAGGCAGAATTTCCTTGGTCTAGACTAGAGTCTGGGTCATGGCCATGGCAGTGCTTGAGCTTTTGACTAGAAGCGAGTAGACATGGATTTGAGCTTCATGTAAGAAAGGAGACTCCCCCCCAGAAACCATAGGGGCTGGCAGCTGAAGAAGGTGACCTGGCCCCTCTCTAGAAGGTGAACACAGGGTAAACCCAAGCCCATGAAGTGGAGACAGCTGGGAAAATCTGCTTGGTGCTTTTAAACCTCAACATGTCAACCACAAATACCTCAAACACTGCTCACACCATGGTAAAATCTAGTTGCAAAATCTGTCCTGCAGCAGTCTTCTTTCCAGACGCTCAGGTCGCATCTCCTGGCAGCAGGCAGCTCTCCCCACCCACCCCCTCCCACTCATGTCCCTCCTATGGCCCAAGGCAACTCCCAGCAACCTTGGTGAACCAAGCCCATCCTGCCGCCTGGGCTCCGGAGCTGTTTGCCGTGTTGTGCAGATGCAGCCTTCGGCCTTGGATACCCACCCACTCTTCTGCTTGGGAGTTGTTTTCACAGGCTGCTCTTCCTCTAGCTTCAGAAAAGTAGGTCAAGTAGGTTAACTTGCTTTGAGGGAGAAGTGCCAGGGGTTCAAGTCATCCAGCCTGGAGGCAGGAATCCTGGGTTCTATTTCTGGCTTCACAGCTAATCAGCTGTGTGACAGGCATTAGGGGCTCATTCTCCCATCTGGGTCTCCCTGGGTCCTTCTCTAGGTCCCATAATTTTTTTATTTTCCTGAAGCTATATTTCCTGGGACTGTCATCTTCCTCCCTCTTCCCTCCCTCTGGGAGGTGCTTTAAAGATGTTGGCTGCTCAAGGCTGGTGCCCTGGGCAAGAGGGGCTGCAGCTGTTGTAGCCGACGAGGAGGAGATTAGAGGCTTTTCTGTAGACACAGTAGAGCTGATGGGGCCGTGTGAAGCTGGAGTGTCAGGAAAGCCAGACTCCCGTAACTATAGGACAGGCCCTAGTGATGTGATGTTGGGGATGCTGAAGCCCAGAATTCGAGTGAGGGCTCCTGGGTTTTATGCAATGGCTAGAGGTTCCCTCCCACTTCTAAGCCTCCCTTCCTGTGTCTCGCAGGGAAATTCAGTCTCTGGTTCATACGGAAACTTGGGACCTCACTGTGCTGCATGCTCAGTGTCACAGCAGAGGACCACGTTAACCAGGGTGCACTTTGGTCAAAGAATAATAACCTTTCTAAGGCTTAGTTCCTCTGGCCTGACCAAACCAGTCCTAGGAGGCCCCTGGGCTCCAGTCAAGGTCACAGGAGAGGCCCACCATGATGAGGCCTGGGGGAGCAGGGTGGAAATTAAGTGCCCGGGTTGGTATAGATAGCCTCAATCCCTCTCCAATCCGCCCCCTCCAAACCCAGTCATGGGGGACATGAAACAGGTGAGGCAGAGAAGCAAATGTAGGTCAAGGGCAGGAAGGAGCATGAAGCTTTAGACTGCCGGGAACTCCAAACTGCACTCCACTTACAGCGCAGCTATGGATGTGCACATCAGTGTGTACCACCAGACAGCATGGTGTGGTGGAAAGAAAATGGGTTTTGGATGGAGTGTCCTGGGTTTGAATCTCTGCCTGCCCATGTACTAGAGAGTAGTCTGACCTCTCTGGGCCTTGGTTTCCCAGCTGTAAAATGGGAATAATAGTACTTACCTTGCACGGTTGCTGAGAGCGTTCCATGAGACGAACCCGAGTACAGTGCCTGGCATAGACCTATCACATTTGGGGCACTCAGTACATGTGACGTCCTTTCTACTTGCCTTCCTGTCGTACCCGTCATCATGTTTTGGATTTCTGCAGCTAAAGTTAAGAATCTTTTAAAGATAGGAACCCCAATTCTCACTTTGCCTCCTTTTCGTAGTTTACCTACATGGCTGACTTCTGCTCAGCGCCTCTTCAGGGGCACACTATTCTGGAGAGTGGGAACCTAGAGTTCCGCCCTTCTGGTTTTTTTTTGTTTTGTTTTTTGTTTTTTTGAGATGAAATTTCGCTCTTGTTGCCCAGGCTGGAGTGCAGTGGTGTGATCTCCGCTCACCACAACCTCTGCCTCCTAGGTTCAAGTGATTTTCCTACCTCAGCTTCCCGAGTAGCTGAGATTACAGACATGCACCACCACACCCAGCTAGTTTTTTGTATTTTTAGTAAAACGGGGTTTCTCCGTGTTGGTCAGGCTGGTCTCAAACTCCTGACCTCAGGTGATCCACCCACCTCAGCTTCCCAAAGTGCTGGGAAATCCAGGCATGAGCCACTGCACTGTTTTAAATTGTGAGCCCAAAGACTGTATCTCAGATTCCTCTTATACATAATGCCACCCATCGTGGTCAACTTCTACGGCACCGTTTCCTGTGCATATTTTGTCTAAACACCCTGACCACACCTCAGAGAAGCTGGATATGGGCCGATTCCTTCATCATTGAACACATAGAGCCCAGAGAACAATGTTGGCTGCTGAGCCCCGGGGAGGGAACAGAGATCAGAGCCTCTTTTCATGGTTCTCACAGGCTATACGACAGACAGATGGGAGAAACTGGCTTCTGCAGGGCCAAAGGCCTCTGGCCAAGGCACCCATACTAAAGGGGACAGACTGGCCAAAGCAGCGTTATCCCTGTCTCCTTAGGAACCACATTCCAGTGGGATCTGTTTGGGAATACAGGTTGGGAGTATGGGTGGGGAGGCCTACTCGAGGCCCGGTTCAGTCATGAGGGTTCAGGAACACCCTCCAATAGCTGAGGCTAACTACAGTTGCCAGATAAAGCATAGGTGGGATCTGAGTTTCAGAAAACAAACAGAAAATGTCTCACATGCCGCCTGGGGCATACATTACAAATCAGGCCGTTTATATTTGAAACTCAAATTACCTTGGGCATCTAGCCTTTTTTTTGAGACAGAGTCTCACATTGTTACCCAGGCTGGAGTGCAGTGGCACCATCTCGGCTGACTGCAACCTCTATCTTCTGGGTTCAAGCAATTCTCCTGCCTCAGCCTCCCAGGTAGCTGGGATTACAGGCATGTGCCGCCACGCCTGGCTAATTTTTGTATTTTTTGTAGAGACAGGGTTTTACCAACCCTAGAGCTGTTAGGAAGGCTTTTGGGTTGGGCGCTTGTACAGGGAAAATTCTCTATAACAGCGTTTTTCCTCTACCCTCACATCACAACAATCAACGCAGAAGAGTTGTGACCAAACGTCGGGAGAGGGGGTAGTGTCCCCACACAGCAAGCAGCTGGGTGTCCTCTGATGCAGTTCTGACACCGCAAGTTAGTGTCAGATCCCACAGGTTGAGGGCTCAGTCCCCAGACGGCCCCCAACAACACCCAGTTGTTAAGTTTGGACCTCCAGAACTTCTGACCGACTAGCTTCAAGCTGGGATTCCCATGACCCCCTCTTTGGGTTCAATTAATTTGCCGAAGTGGTTCAGAGGGGCTGAAATTTGCAAAGGCCAGAGATGGTAGAGGAAGGAGTATGGTAAGTGTGGTGTCCAAGCCCGTCTGCGGGAGCACAGTCGAGGAGGGAATGGGAGGTGGAAGTCAGGTGGGAAAGAAGTCTGGGGCCCTGTTGGGAGGACCTTGAGTGCTGTGCTGTTATGATAGACATTAGTTTTCTTCCACAATTCCTGGCTCATAACTCCCACAGCCCTTGTTACAGTTTTCTGTTGTAATATGGTGTGTGTTAGGCCACAGGAAACAGAACCTCTTCTCCTTCTCCCGCTGTCCTTTCACCTGCCCCAAGGCAGGACTCTAATCTTTCCTGGACTTCCCAATGGTCGTTTTTAAGATCCTCCCCAGAAGGGTTCCCACCCCTTACCCCGGGGGAAGGCATGCTGATGTTATGAAGCTTTCATAAAAACCCAAGAGGAGCTTGGATACCTGAACACGTGGAGGTTCCTGGAGGGTGGCACCCCTTTGAGGGTGTGGAAACTCCACCCCCTTTCCCATACCTGAATGGTGTTTTTCCCCCCTTCATGAAACTCTTCCCTGCTCCTTGTATGTGCCTCTGTAGTCATTATAAGATTTTATGATAATTTTTACTTGTCTCCCAGTTCCTAAGTATCTTCCACAGTGTCTAGTACATCCTACCGAGTCATCGGTAAATAGCTGATAGAAAGAACGAATTAAACTATCTGCCTTGTGAGTTACCTAAATAGAGGTCTGTGCTTCTTATGCAAAATTGACCAGGTTTTTTCTTGCCAAGTACTTTTTTCTTTTTTTTGGAGATAGAGTCTTGCTCTGTTGCCCAGGCCGGAGTGTAGAGAGACAATCTAAGCTCACTGCGACCTCCGTCTCCTGGGCTCAAATGATTCCCCTGCCTCAGCCTCCCGAATAGCTGGGATTACAGGCATATGCCACCACGCCCGGCTAATTTTTGTATTTTTAGTAGAGATGGGGTTTTACCATGTTGGCCAGGCTGGTCTAGAACTCCTGACCTCAGGTGATCTGCTCACTTTGGCCTCCCAAAGTGCTGGGATTAGAGGTGTGAGCCATGATGCTCAGCATAAAATAATGTTTTTATCAATATTCATCTGGAATTCCGTGCTAGACTTTTCATTCTTTGAAGACAGACACTACATTTCCTTCTGTACTGCAGACACCAATGTTTCATGAGTATATATTGTGTTGAGTGGAATTGTGGGAAGGAAGTGTCTCTGGGAGACCATATCAAGCTAGAGCCCAGATTCTCCTTTCTGCTCTGGTTCAGATCTGACTCTCAGTCAATCTGTTTTTTTTTCTTTTTCTTTTTTTTGAGATGGAGTCTTGCTCTGTCGCCAGGCTGGAGTGCAGTGGCGCAATCTTGGCTCACCGCAACCTCCGCCTCCTGGGTTCAAGCAATTCTTCCACCTCAGCCTCCCGAGTAGCTGAGACCACAGGTGCACGCCACCACGCCCAGCTAATTTTTTTGTATTTTAAGTAGAGACAGGGTTCCACCATGACCAGGATGGTCTCGATCTCTTGACCTCATGATCCACCTGCCTCAGCCTCCCAAAGTGCTGGGATTACAGGCGTGAGCCACCATGCCTGGCCTCTCAGTCAATCTCAAAGCCACCTGGCCTGGTCCTGGAACTGAAGAACAGAGATAGAGCTTATTTGTGAGATGCAGGGTGTGTGTGTCCGGGATAGGGGGTTGTCTAGATTAAATGTGTGTTCCAAGAACCATCTCAGAGTTTCTCTTGGGGCTGGCATGCTGCTAAGAGAGTCAAAGAAGGTCGAGGGACAAGAAGAAAACCTTGAAACAGCAAGAGAGTGGGGCAGGGGCTGGAGGTGGGGGCCGAGGCTAGAGAGAAATAGAAAACATGAGTTTCAGATGCAGCAGAGAGAGCACTGTTTTAAAATTCTGGCAACCTGGATTCTTTCTCTGGCTCTGTCCATGCCTTGAGCCATGAAGGAAGGAAAAAATACATATGCATGCCTACTGTGTCATTTCATGTAGATTTTATTCCAGTTTCCCAACAGTGCTTCATTAAGCTGGGAGGGTAGATTACTGGCCTACAGACACACAGCCCAGCCTACCAACACAAATTAACCTCTCAACGTTAAACGAAGTAAAATGAGTTAGGTTCCATTTTTAAGTATCTTTAAGTTCCTTTCCTCTCTGACTTCTACCAGCAGAGCATTCCTACTAGTAACAAAACAAAACACCCAAACAACTCTCAACCACGGGGCAACAGAAATTACAGAATCGATATTGAAAGGCCAGGGGGACCAGGAGAAGTGGCTCAGGCCCAGGCCTGTAATCCCAGCACTTCGGGAGGCAAAGGTAGGCAGGTGACCTGAGGTCAGCAGTTCCAGATCAGCCTGGCCAACATGGTGAAATCCCGGTGAAACCCCGTACCTACCGAAAAAGACAAAAATTAGCCAAGCGTGGTGGCGTGCGCCTGAAGTCCCAGCTACTCAAGAGGCTGAGGTGGAAGAATCGCTTGAACCCGGGAGGTGGAGGTTGCACGGAGGCGAGATCACGCCACTGCACTCCAGCTTGGGCGACAGAGACCCTGTGTCAAAACAAAACAAACAAACAAACAAAAACAATAGCAGGGGAAGGTGTGCAGTGTAGAGAAGCCTGGATGAGAAGACCAGGGAAATCCTGAGCTAGCTTGGGAGAGATCTTCAGGAGTAGGGTGCAGGCATGAGCCCCTGCCTCTCTGTGCCTGTTCCTCACAGGGTCACGGCAGGTGGAGAGCTGGAATTCGAGTCGGCCCAGGGGCTCAGCAGGAAAGGATCCTGGCGGCAAAGCCTGCCAATTACACTTATAAATCTGGGAGAGGAAAAGCAAGCGGACTTCCTGCAGCCCTTGGGGGTTGGGAGTGGGGTGCGTTTCCTGCGTCCCTGACCCGGGAAGGACGCTGTTTAATAGCAAGCACCTAGCCAGAGAGTGGCTGGGCACCTAGCTAGAGAGTAGCTGGTAGGGCGCAGCTAAGGGCTAGAGGACTTCATCTGGGAACCCGGCTTAGCTAAGGTAGCCAGGGGAGGGTGAAGGGTTATTTCCCAATTCCCATCCTCGAGCTCCCTGGCTTAGCCCACGCAGCCTGGACAGAACTGGGGGAGGGGTGCACGTGCAGCTCCCCGCGGCCCGGCTGACCTCGAGGACCCTAGGTTAGGGAGAGCTTCCGAACGCTCCGACAGGAGCAGAGAGTTCGGATGGGTGGCTCCCCAGGTGCACGCCGCAGCCCATAGGGCGACAGCCTCGGAAAAGGCGCATCTCGAGCTGTGGGTTTCTCGGGGGACGCAGGGGCGGGGCGGGGCGGGCGAGGGGCTCGCAGCAGCCACGGGTTGGCCGAGCCGGGAGGGAGGGAGTCCTCATTAGCATGTCCCCGCCCCTCTGCGCGCAGCCGGGCCCAGCCACCCGAGCGGAGGCGGCCGCGGCCAGCCCGGCGCTGAATGGACTGGCGGCGCCCAGCTCTGTCCCGCCCGCGGCCGGCCCCCGCGTCTGCTCCCTCCCCGCCCCGGCCCCTGCCGGCCGCCGCCAGCGCCCTCCCCGGCTGTGAATGAAAGGCGGGCGCCGCCGAGGGCTGGCTGGGAACGCCGCGGCGACGCCGGCCTCCCGGGAGGCGCGCGCTCCGCCGACATGTACGGTAAGGAGGGCTCCGCGCCCGGGCCCGGCCCCCGGGGGGCGACTCCGCAAACTTCCCGGGCGCGGACCACTGTCCCCCAGCGCGGCCCCGGCGCGGGTCTAGGCCGCCGACCTGGTGCCCGCCGAGGCTGTTGCGGTCGCTCTGTGCGCGCGCGTCTGTGCTGCGAGGACAAAGATGCCTCGGGCCGGGGACCCTGGGGTCCTCTCCGGGCCCTGCGCGTGCTGGCGCTGGGCGGTGGTCCTTCGAGGTGTGGAGGCCCCGGTGAAAGCGGGTCTCCCGAGCCGCGCAGACCAGGAATGCTGGAGGAGGTGGTCGTGTGGCGGTATTTGGGGAATTAACAAAAGCGCTTTGTGCCTGAGAGTTTTCTGCGGGAAGCCGGTCCTGGGCTGAGGGAGACGCCCGCGGCCGGTAGTCTGCGCGGCTCGGAGAAGGCGGGAGGTGGCGCCGGCGGCACAGAGGCCCGGGGAGCAGCCAGTGCCCGAGTCTCGCCTCGCCGACCTGGATGGACTCGGCCTCCTCCTGCCCCTACCGCCCCGCAGCATCCAGGTTCCCCAACTTCCAGATTTGCCCTCCGCAGGGATGAAGGGAGGAGACGCTGCTGAGAGGGTGCAGCACAGCCCTGACCTCCCCCCGCCTCCACCGCCTCCCCTCCACTGCCGTGCAACAGTTAGACCCTCACGATGCGCGGCTCTGCTTGATCATGTGCCAGGAATCCCTCTGGTTTTGCAGGCAGTGTGGGTGAAGAAGAGAGAGCGCATTGGGTCCCACATTGCAGCTCTGTTGAATGGAACACTGGAGACCCAGACCAGTCTAGGAACGGATTGCATTTGCGAGCCTGCAGCCCACCAAGGGCTGTGCGTGTGTGTGTGTGTGATCCCAGTAGACATAAGTCCATGAAAACCCAGGTCTCTGGCTGCTCTTCTAGGGCCAGCAAAAGAATTGGAGCTGTGCTCACCTCCCACCCCCACCGCAAGGCAGGGCCACCGGCTGCACTTGAGGGTCAGTGTTTGGAAAAGAGTACGTTCCCCATTTAACCCAGCACTGAGGCTGCTGGGATGCTCACCTGCCTCGCTGCACGAACAGACTGTGAGTCACAAAGTTTCTTAGAGGAGAGGAAGCTGAGAGCCTGGTGGAAAGGCTCTGCAATTGGTGGGCCCCCTACTGAGAGAGAGGGAGAGGCTGACTCAACTTTTTCATCAGTCCCCTTCCCTGCTCAGTTGCTCAGAAATACATTTGCATTTCTGATCCAGGGTGAGACGTCAGCAGGTCCCCTCAGCAAGTGCTGTTTCTTTTGGACCAAGTGGGGGAGGGGGAGTTGGCCTGAGAGGCTGTGCTGCTGACCACTGGGGACTCTGGGGAAAGGTTAACAAGGCAGTTGTGCTTTCTAAGCCGGAGGTTGTGAGATATGTATGAGTATGTGTGTATTTTTTTACTCTCTCTGTTTTCTCCCTATTCTTTTCTGCAGAGGGAGCAGCCTGAAGCTGCAGATCATTTGACAAAAGCATGTGACTGCAGGGGCACCTGCAGTGGGGAAGGAGTTAGGACAGGCTCCTCAGAATGGGTCAGAATTAGGAACTGGATTCTGCTGAGCTGCCTCATTGCATTTAGTCCAAGATAATTTAGTAACTTAGCCGAGATATCTGAAGTTGGGGGTCCCAGGCTGCCTCTGTTTTATGAAGCAAGACAAGGAAGAGCTGGATAGTCAGAAAGGTGAATTGGGGAGCCAGCGCATCTGGTTATTTTGAGATACATCACAGATTTTCATTTCTCTTTTATAATATATTTTTTATTTCCCCAGATGCAAACAGAGATGGTATTTACCCTGAATGATTCATAGAAAGATGATAATGAAGGAATCCTCTGGGCAGTTGCTGTCAGCAAAGGAAAGTCACACCAAGCTTGGGTGGGAGATTATTACTGAGTTGCTGGTGCAGAGTCTGGTCTTAGGAGGTGTGAGAGGAAGCCCACTCCCCCTGGTGAGGACTCAGCTGCCTGGATTTGAGTATATTCCTGACTTTCTTGAAAAAAAGGGTTCGTGTGATACTTAAAATCATTTTCTCACCAGAAGTCAATAGAGTGATGAAAAAAAGTGTGACTAAGGAGGTTGGGGGGAGGCGGGCGTAGAATTATAGACTTCTTATTATTGCGATTTTCCTCTTGTTTTAAAAGTGATTTTTTCCAGGGTGACACAGTTAGATGGAACAGGGCAGAATGAAAACAGGGGCCACCTGGCACCATGCTTCTCCCCCTCCCACCTCCCAACTTCCCCCATGCATCCTGTAAAGGCTCATTAGAAAAATACCACCAGGGGTTTAATTAACTGATGGGCAGAGAGGCCCAGCTGTGGAGCCAGAAATCACCTAAGAGCTTTAGGTAAACGTGTCCCTTGTCCACCCACCTTGATGACTTGAACCACTATAAATTTGTCTTCCCATCTTTCCAGCTCTGGAAGAGCTCCATCTCCCATCCTTCCCCGTCCTCACCCTACCTCTGCCCTCCACAGCTCAGCCTTCTTCCTTCTGCTTTTGGAAGGCTGGGAGCCCCATGTCTTTGCTGAAGGACACAGTGCTATCTAGGATAAAAAGAATCCTTGTTCTGGGGTCATCCCACCTCAATCCAGGAGCCCTTTCATGGCTGGGTGACCTTAGGCAAGTGGGGTTGTCACTCAGAATTAAACCCCTGTATAAAAACGCCTGCCTGTCTACCTTCCAGGTCTGTTGTGAGCATCATAAGAGGTTCCAAGCTCCTGAGACTGGTTGCTCAAGAGTCCTTTGGTGCCCCCTGGACCTGTTCCCTCCTCTCCTGTCTGCCAGCTCGGGCACAGGCCTGTTTGTATCACCTGCCGCCCCCGCTTACACGTACATCACCTCGACTGTGCCAGTTCCAAGCTGCTGAGCTGCTTCCCTTTCTCAGACTCTCCCCAGCTGTCTGCGCACCACCCAGTCATCCCTAAACCTATCACTTTCTGGAAATGGCTCTCTAAAAGGACAGAGTGACTTCCCACAGTTTTGTGTGGGAATCCTATAAAGGCAAATTGACAAGGGACATGAAAAAATGAAAGCATTTTTACTGGGGTGAGAAAATCATTAGCAAATTCTCTGCAAAAAATGGATTTCCTCATGAGCTTTTCTTTTTGTTAGAATTATACAGCTAGGAATTTCCCTGTTGCTCTCACTTGGGCTGGAGCATCCCATTTCCCTGCTGAGGTGACACAGAGCTCTGAGAAATGCCACCCTCTGCATTAGGGCAGCCAGCGAGAAGGGATGTTTGGAAAGGATTTCCCCAACCACAGTCTGTGCACCCCGATCCCACTAACACCAAAGCTGTCCTAATTTTTCCTCACCTCTGAGTGCTGCCTCATTCTCAGCAAATGCCTCTCTTCCCGCTCAGTGGTTGAGAATGCTGATTGTAAGGAAATAGCAACAGTGAACAACGTTTTGAAAATGTGCTTGGGCTGGGGGTGGTGGCTCATGCCTGTAATCCCAGCACTGTAGGAGGCCAGGGTGGGCAGATCACCTGAGATCAGGAGTTCAAGACCAGTCTGGGCAACATGGTGAAACCCCATCTCTACTAAAAACACAGAATTAGCCAGGCCTGGTGGCACACACCTGTAATCCCAGCTACTGGGGAGACTGAGGAAGGAAAATTGCTTAAACCTGGGAGGCAGAGGCTGCAGTGAGCACAGATAGCACCACTGTTCTCCAGCCTGGGCGACAGAGCAAGACTCCATCTCAAAGAATAACAAAACAAAAAAACACTGAAAATGTGCTTGATGGCATCCTACTCGGTGAGTGAGACTGTGGCCAAAGGGGTGGAGAAACTGCAGGGCAAGCAGGCTCCCCCAGAGGGGCAAAGTCTCACCTCTGCAGAAATCTCCATAGACACCCTGCTCCTCCTCACCAGCAACCCCACAGCACATATGCGCATGTGCACACACAGGCACCAGCCTCCTTCCCCAGATGCTGTGATTTCTGCAGCCTCATGATGCCAGGTATGGCTTGTGCATGTGGGAGCTTTGTGCCATGCCCCCTCCTACTCACCACCCCAACTCCTTTATTCCCCTTGAGAGTGGGGCCAGGTGAGTACAGCCTGTTTTCTCTCCTGCTTCTCACAGTTCAGTGAATTCAGGTGGTCAGAGTTTTTTTCTTGTCCATAAATAAAAATAAAAAGGTGATATCTCATTACAGAAAATCTGGAAAAGAGTGGAGGAAAAAAATCATACACAGTTCTACCCATTTAAAGCAACCTTCTATAGATGACAGTAATTACTGCTCTGGTTTTGTGTTCACCTCCTTTGGCCCTTTCCTTTCTATTTCTTTCTGATCCTTCAAGGAGCACCAGGAACCCCACAGCCTGGGTCTGAACCCTAGCTCCGACCCTTGGGTAATCTTGGACCTGAGCATTTCTCCGCCTCTTTCCTGCCTCTGGAAAGATGACGGCAATGTTTACCTCATAAGAGAGATGAATTAGGATAAGAGAGCTGCCCCTACTTCCCTTCCCTTGGCCTCCCAAAGTTCTGGGATTATAGGCATGCACCACTGTGGCTGGCCCTTAATTTTTTTTAAAGGCAAAAATGAGACAAATAAAAATATATGTTCCTATAAGGAACATATATTTTTATTTGTTTTATTTGTTTACTGTGATACCGTTCCTTGTATCAAAGAGAAAATCCAATATAAAAAATCATCTAATCCCGCTAGAAAATCTAGAAAATACAGTAAACTATAAACAAACATAGCATTTACTGTTTCAGTGTCTTTCTTTCCATGCGTTTGTTTAGGTGGTTGGAATCATTTATTTATTTTAGAGACAAGGTTTCACTCTTACCCAGGCTGAAGCGCAGTGACACTATCATGGCGTACCCCAGCCTCCTGAGCTTAAGCGATCCTCCTGCTTCAGCCTGCTGAGTATCTGGGACTACAGGCATGTGCATGTGCAATCATGCCCAGCTAATTCTTTATTTTTTGTAGAGATAGGGTCCTGCTATGTTGGACTGGTCTTGATCTCCTGGCCAGCATGGGCTGGTCTTGATCTCCTGACCTTAAGTGATTCTCCCACCTCAGCCTCCCAAAGTGCTGGGATTACAGACATGAACCACCACACTTGGCCTGGAATCATTCATTTTATATCATTTTGTATTCTTTTTTCTTTACTTAGCAATAGAATATAAGCAAGCCCCATACCTTAGTAAACTCCCTGGCTATCATTTTTAATGTCTATGTAACGGTGCACTGAGAAGATGTATAATTTCCATATTGTACATTTAGGGGTGTTTCTCTATCACAGCCCTTGGAAAAGTACTTGGTACTCAAAGCTTTCTGTGAACTTTGGAATTTTTCCCTAGACTGTAGCCCTTCAAATGAATTGGTCAAGGTATATAAACATTTTAAGACTAGTTACACATTGTCCAGTTGTTTTCAGTTTGTATCCATTGTACTCCTACTAGCAGTTATAAGATAACCCATCTCCCAGCCTGGAATGGTGGCTCACACCTGTAATCCCAGCACTTTGGGAGACTGAGGTGGGTGGATCACCTGAGGTCAGGAGTTCGAGACTAGCCTGACCAACATGGTGAAACCCCATCTCTACTAAAAATATAAACAATTAGCTGGATGTGATGGTGGGCGCCTGTAATCCCAGCTACTCGGGAGGCTGAGGCAGGAGAATTGCTTGAACTCAGGAGGCGGAGGTTGCAGTGAGCCAAGATTGTGCCATCGCACTCCAGCCTGGGAGACAAGAGCAAAACTTTGTCTCAAAAAAAAAAAAAAGATAACCTATCTCCCTATACTCTCAAGAGCATTCAATATTAAGATTTTTTTCCCTAGTACTTGCTAGTTTGATAGAAAATTTATATCACTAACTTACATTCTTTATTATTAGTGAAATACTTCTTTGTCTTCTAACCATTTGTCATAGAAGTATGAGTTATTAACTACTTGCCTGTCTTTTGCTGTCTGCTCTGTGTTTGGAAGGGATATAGACTAGGGATGTAAACTATCAAGTATTTATGGAGTAGCAGCTATGTGTGATACTACAGAGGCTGTCATGAGGGATAGAAGAATATATAAAAGTAGTTTTTGTCAAGAGCATTAGAATTTAACTGGGCAAACAAGTTGTAAAATATGCAAACAATTGAATGATACCAAGTTCAGTAAAATTGCACAGTGTTTTGCAAGGTAGAATGGAGTTACTCATCAGATGTTCAGCCAGCACTGATCTTGAAGTGGAAGAGACCAGTGTGAGGTGGAGTCATTTGGGCATGCTGGGTGCCGAGGGGTAGAGAAAGGAGGCGGGTGTGGTTGGTGGAGGCACCCATGCGAGGAAGTGTACGTGGAGGTAGGGATGGAGAAGACCTGTCCAGGGAGAGTTGAGGGTTGCCTGAGTTTGAGCAGAGTTTAAGTGGAGAATTATGTAATAGATAAGGAGATAGGCCAGGTGTGGTGGCTCACGCCTGTAATCCCAGCACTTTGGGAGGCCAAGGCCAAGGCGGGCAGATCACCTGAGGTCAGGAATTTGAGACCAGCCTGACCAACATGGTAAAACCACGTCTCTACTTAAAAAAATACAAAATTAGCTGGACATGGTGGCACATGTCTGTAATCCCAGCTACTCGGGGGGCTGAGGCAGGAGAATTGCTTGAACCTGGGAGGTGGAGGTTGCAGTAAGCCGAGAGATGTGGAGGTTGCAGTGAGATCATGCCATTGCACTCCAGCCTGGGCAACAAGAGCGAAACTCTGTCTCAAATAAAATAAAATAAAATAAAAATAGTTAAGGAGATAATCTCAGGATAAGGAATTTTCACTCATTCCTATAAGCAATGGGAGCCATTGATGGTTTGAAACTGTCAAAGGACTGATTTGCTCATGTGATGTTGTGAAGTGAAATCAAGCTGGGGGGAACTGTGCAGAATGCAGGGAGATGATGTGAAAATGAAGAGAAGCAGAGGAGGAGACAGTTGTTGCAGCCACAGGTGGTGGCCTAAGGAGAGGGAAAGCTTTGGATCACAAGTTTCTGTGCGTATGCAAAGGATGATGTTGGCCCCTTTAAAAAAAAAAGCTCTGTGTAGGGGTGCAGGGGTAGGGGTGAGGATAAGGTGAATTGAAACTTCAAAAAATTTTTTTCCATGGTACATAAAATGGGGGTTACGTAGGCAGTTATTTTTAAAAAGTTGATTTTAAAATAGAAAATAATTACCTAGAGCTATACATTTATTCTAAAGAAGATTTGAGGCATATGTTTTACATGTACATGACAATACATAAAGAAATCAAAGCAAAGAAAATCTTACACAAAAAAAGCCAGAAATAAAGTTATTTCAGAAAAAAAAAAATGCATATAAGCAGGCCATGTTGCAAATTCTATTTTGAGCTTACTGTAGGCCAAAATTAAGAGGGGGAAAGTCATTTACAAGATTCATTAGCATTGTAAAATTAATGAGATTGCCTAGGATGAACACTGCTTTTTTGAGATGCTAAGATCTGAGAGGAATTCATCCTAAAAGAGGAGATACTTCCTAAACCTTGGTCTAAATTAGATATTTCTTTTGAAAATATAGTCACCTTAATCTGCTCTTTATCCATTTGCATGGTGTTAAGATTGGTCCAAAGTGGGAGTTTGTGAAAAGGTTGAGTGACTGATGCCCTCCGTGAAATTGCCATTGGCCCTGGTCTTGACTGCCTCCTGGTTTACTCGTGGAGGCTCTTGCCCCTTTGTAGCTGTGGATATGATTTCTCTTTGTTTGAGGCAGAGTCTCATTCTGTTGCCCAGGCTGGAGTGCAGTGGCATGACCTCAGCTCACTGCAACCTCCACCTCCTGGGTTCAAGTGATTCTCCTGCCTCAGCCTCCCGAGTAGCTGGGACTACAAGCATGCCACCATGCCTGGCTAATTTTTGCATTTTTAGTAGAGATGGGGTTTCACCATGTTGGCCGGGATGGTCTTGACCTCATGATCTGCCCTCCTCATCCTCCCAAAGTGCTAGGATTACAGGAGCCACCATGCCTGGCTCTTTTTTTTTTTTTTTTTTTG
>PVKP010015834.1:0-15241 GCA_004027715.1 Plecturocebus donacophilus | reverse complement strand
TGCCCACCTCAGCCTCTCAAAGTGCTGGGATTGGCCGGGCCTGGTGGCTCATGCCTGTAATCCCAGCACTTTGGGAGACCAAGGTGGGTAGGTCACCTGAGGTCAGGAGTTCAAGACCAGCCTGGTCAACATGGAGAAACCCTATCTCTACTAAAAATACAAAAATTAGCTGGGTGTGGTGGTGGGTGCCTTTAATCCCAGCTACTCAGGAGGCTGAGGCAGGAGAATCACTTGACCTGGGAGGCGGAGGTTGCAGAGAGCCGAGATCGCGTCATTGTGCTCCAGCCTGGGTAACAAGAGTAAAACTTCATCTCAGAAAAAAAGTGCTTTGGATTACAGGCATGAGCCACTGTGCCTGGCAGAGAACACATTTCTTTTGTTCTCTACTGCATCTTTAGGACACAGAACACTGCCTGGTACTCGAAAATCTTGTTGAATGAATGCATCCTGAGTGAGGCATTATCTTTTTCATTTGCTTCTTTTTAACTTCTGATTCTCTATATGTTTCAGCCTCAAGTGGGTTCTGAATAACAACACAGTTACTATTAGTGTGGCTTCCATTCGTTGGGTACCACTATGTGCCAGGCAGAATTCTTTTTTCTTTTCTTTTTTTTTTTTTCGGAGACAGAGTCTTGCTCTGTTGCCCACACTGGAGTGCAATGGCTTGATCTCAGCTCATTGCAACTTTGCCTCCTGGGTTCAAGCGATTCTCCTGCCTCAGCCTCCTGAGTAGCTGGGATTACAGGCGCCCACCACCATACCCGGCTAATTTTTGTATTTTTAGTAGAGATGGGGTTTCACCATGTTGGCCAGGCTGGTCTCAAACTCCTGACATTGTGATCCACCCACCTTGGTCTCCCAAAGTGCTGGGAGGGACTTATCCCCCCATTTTAGAAATGAGAAAACTGAAGCATTGAGAGATTTAATAACTTGTCCATGGCCACCCAGTTATGTGAAAAGTCTGGGATTGGAACCTCAGCATTCCAGCTCCAGGGTGTGGACTCAGCCTTCTATCACACTGTCCCTAGAACATTCTAAATAGTCCAGAGAATACAGGTCTTTCCTCTGTGGAGCTCACTGTACTTCAGACTCATGTGTTATTAATAATTTGGGAAGGGCAGGAGAATGTAAGATGCAGGGCTGAAGGTCCCAGACCAGTCAACAGCGAGGCTGGGAGCTCTCACTTCTGATGGATTCTCTTGGCACTTTTCCCACCTCCCTTATCTTTGCTTTGTCAAAGAGGAAAAAGGGCCTCAGGAAGAGCTTTGGGGACCACAATGAGGATAGGTCCTGAGAGACAGGCCAAAGAGTAGGCTGAGGAGGGTGGAAGACAATACAAGCACTGACAATGGCTTGGAAAGGAAGCGTGGGCCTGCCTTTAAGAGACAGGCAGATTGCAGGGTGGGGTGTCATGACCAGGGCTGGGTCACACACACACCTGAATGGGCAGCGTTCTTAGAAATGGGTTCCGTGGTCAGTGCTTGGCCTGGAGAAGAGCAGAGACAGGAACCTGGCATTGCAGGAGGAGCTTCTGCTCCTCTGATGGTTTGGCTGTGAATGAAAACTCCTGCCCTACATCTTCAGGTCCAAGCAGCAATTGGTACTTCTAAGAGGTGGAGCTGGGACTGAGCTGTGTGTTGCAGGCCCAGTCCTGTGCAGATCCCTTATGCCTCGACAGCAAAGCTGTGCAGTCCAGAAGTTAGACTGGAATTGAGGGACACAAGTCCCAGATGACCATCTTCCAGCCAGGGGGCCCTGGTCAGTTGGCTCATCTTTCTCTGAGCTTATTCCTTCCCCTGGAGAAGTGGGATAAATGAGTTTGCCCCACTCATGAGGGTGTAGTGAGGGAGTCAAGTGAGATAATGTCTATGTACATAGACTTACATTGCAGGACACTGTACCTGTGAAAAGTGATATTATTACCATGCAAGTAATCTTTTTTTTTTTTTCTTTTTTGAGACAGAGTCTCGTTCTATCACCCAGGCTGGAGTGCAGTGGCGTGATCTCACCTCCCTGCAACCTCCACCTCCCTGCAACCTCTGCCTCCCGGGTTCAAGTGATTCCTCTGCCTCAGCCTCCTGAGTAGCTGGGATTGCAGGGGCCCACCACCACGGCTGGCTAATTTCTTCTATTTTTAGCAAAGATGGGATTTCACCATGTTGGCCAGGCTGGTCTCAAACTACTGACCTTAGGTGATCCATCAGCCTCGACCTCCCAAAGTACTGAGATTACAGGTGTGAGCCACCACGCCCAACCCATGCAAGTAATTTTATGGGTGCTTCTGGAATATAGCCATACCCTTTCCAGAAAGTGGCAATCTAATTAAAATCCTTAGAAGGGTCTGGGTAGTAAGAACATAGAAACAGGGCTTCTGTGATACTGTTGAGCCTGCCTCAGTGCTGTCTGTCCACCCCTGAGAGGGTGATCGCCTTGAACACTTCCTTGTCACCTAGAGGGCTGCCCACAGGCCAGCAGTCCATAACTGTGTCTTTCTCATCTCTGCACTGGAAAGACAAGAAAATCTCTTAAGCCACAAAGAGGACAGAGGTGACATCTTTCTCTAAATCCTTATGCAATTCTAAATTCGTATGCATGACTAAAATTTTGCAATGTTTATTCCATGCCATTCTAAACATTATCTCCATTCAGAACAACTCTTTGGAGGTGGATGTCATCATTTCTGTGGCTGATTGGAGAATGCTGAGATTCAGAAGTTCAATAACTTGCCCAAGGTCATGCAGCTGGTTCAAGTCTGTTCCCTCCACTGCCTCCTAAGCAAATGTTTACAGAGCTTCATGTGAGATTAAAACACTGCTTTGTACCCAATGGCAATTGCACATGTCTTATGTCAAACAGCAAATTTCACTATTAGAGAACTCCAAATTGAATATTTTCATAGATTTTACATAGTTAACTTATGGCCTTACATCTAGGGCTTGGGTTATACGAATCCCTCATCAGGACCCATATGGACTTTTAAGCTCAGTACTCTATAGTATATCCTTTATCCTGACAGAGTAGTCTGTCTATAAATCTGAGAATTAGGATTCCTGGATTCAAACGCTGTCTTATTATTGTGCAGAAGGACCCAGATAAATTCAAGCACCCAGAAGCCAAGAGTCTTAGATGCTTAGCTTGGCAGAGCTCCCATCCCACCCTTATCGTAACTATTTATAAAGACTTCTTTCCACATCCCCACTTTTTAGGTGGATAAAAAAAAAATGCTGTTTATACATTGCATGAAGGATAATCCCTAAATCAGGAGTTTATAAAGACCTTGCCTAATCTTTTAGAAAGGAGCAACTTAAAATAAAGGGATGCATCCCTAGCACCTTCTAGCTGCTCATAGCTGTGCACGAGAGATGTTTCTAGAGCAAAGCATACAGGGCGGAGGCTGGGAAAATCCAGAGCAAGTCTCCTCTACTGTGTCTTAGAGTTACTTTGTTCTTTCTTTCTTTCTTTCTTTCTTTTTTGAGAGGGAGTCTTGCTCTCTCATAGGTTGGAGTACAGTGATGTGATCTTGGCTCACTGCAGCCTCCACCTCCCAGGTTCAGGTGATTCTCCTGCCTTGGCCTCCTGAGTAGCTGGGACTACAGGTGTGCACCACCGTGCCTAGCTAGTTTTTTGTATTTTAGTAGAGACAGGGTTTCACCATGTTGGCCAGAATGGTCTCCATCTCCTGACCTCGTGATCCACCCACCTTGGCCTCCCAAAGTGCTGGGATTACAGGCGTGAACCACTGCTCATTTATTTATTTATACAACAGATCTGTGAACCTCTTGAGGACACTATCTTAATCAGCTTTGTTTTTCTTAGCATCTAACAGAGAATGTTGGCATGTAGTAGTAAGAGTCCAGATGTTTGCATTTGACCATAAAATAATGATACGTATCATCCATTCATCTGTACCTACATAGCAGCCGGTGTTGCCAGGGTATCAATGAGCCTGGGCTGGGGATTTCTCTAAGGTCAGAGAGAGTCCTGTAGTGGCAGCAATAATATTTTGTCATCTCAATGTGTCTTCTCATGGATTTTCGTTCCATATAAATAAAGAATATACTAGAATACAGCCAATTTATTTTCCCTCCACACATGGAGGTGTTAGTTGTAGACACAGCCACTTGGCCTACCTGCTGAAACGGTTAAGGCCATTAGAGGGACTTCTCATGTATTTTCTCATGGTTTGTGGTGCTCAGGATAAATATCACAGTCTTTTCTTCTAAAAGGAAGGTTGTTTAATGGAATAATTATGGATAATTCTCTATTTTGATTCCCATTCATATCATTTGTGCTTTTTTTTTTTTTTTTTTTTCAAAACAAGAATGATGAAAAGGCCCTTTGAGGCAAAGGCAATAAATGTCTGTATCTCATTGCCTGGAAGCAACCAGCTGGAATGTTCCTAATAAACCGCTAAGCAGCCTTGTGCACCTTCCGCTTGTGTGCAGTAGCAGGTCTGCAGGTCATGTACAGACAAAGCAGAAGAGGGAAACACAGCAGGGTCTTCCCATTGCTGTCATCCAGCTCCTAAAAGTGCCTGATCCTACAAGCAGGCCTGGGCCCTGCGGCTGGCAAATACAGTAAATACGTCTGACTGTCCAAAAGCTCTTCTACAGGGCTGCTCAGAACATCCTCTTCCCCAGACAGCACTCTCAGAGCAGGCTGAGTGTTCTGGAGAGGCGTGGGTGGCACTGGGAGGCACTGTTTCTGGACAAGGGGGAGAGCTGGCAAGTCGAGCTGATTGCTGTGTAAATTTGGGCCAGATTCTCAACCTCTCTCAGTTTCAGTTTCACCATCTGTAAATTGGGAGGGCTAGAATAAATGGGCTGGAAGGATTTTCCAGCTCTTCTGTCCTGCACTGAGGTACTGGGGCTGGTGGTACAGCCAGAGTAGGAGTTTTCAGAAGATCCCAGAGGGAATGTAGGCGCTGCCATCTCAGCTTCCTTATTTAACCCGCTATGCGGAAATTACCTCACTGGTAAGACAGGGATAATGCTCCTTTTGTTAATTCAGTGGCTGTCATAGGGCTCCTGTCTAACGGCATGACCCACACTTGGGTAGGGGTAGGTAGGAGCCATGACCCTTTCAAGTGCTGGTGCTGCATTTCTTGCTTTGCATGCATTCTAGTTCACAAAACTTCTGCATGGTGGGTGAGCCTTTCCCTGCTTCCTCTGCCATTTTCAGATCAGTTAAATGCCTTGTCTTGTCCAAGTCACTCAGCTCGTTAAGTGGCATGGCTAAGAAAAAAACCAGGTCTGTTTTATTCCAGTGCTCTTATATCCCACGTAGACTCTTACTGAAAACACCATTATCAGGCCAGGCACAGTGGCTCACACCTGTAATCCCAACACTTTGGGGGGGTCAAGGCAGGCGCATCACCTGAGGTTGGGAGTTCGAGACGAGCCTGACCAACATGGAGAAATATTGTCTCTACTAAAAATACAAAAATTAGCCAGGTGTACTGCTGCATGCTTGTAATCCCAGCTTCTCAGGAGGCTGAGGCAGGAGAATTGCTTGAACCCAGGAGGCGGAGGTTGCGGTGAGCCGAGATCACACCTTTGCACTCTAACCTAGGCAACAAGAGTGAAACTCTGTCTCAAAAAAGAAAACACCATTTTCAGTTGGGCTACAGTAAAATTAAAAACTTTTGTGCATCAAATGATGCTTTTCAACAGTGAAAAGGAAACCTACAGAATGGGAGAAAATATTTACAAATAATATCCTGGATAATAGGTTAACCTCCAGAATATATACGGAGCACATATAACTCAACAAAAACGAGCAACTTTGATTAAAAATGGGCAAAGGATTTGACTAGACATTTCTTCAAAAAAGATATACAGCTGGGCATGGTGACGTGTGCCTGTAGTCCCAGCTACTCCGGATGCTGAGGTGGGAGGATCACTGGATCCTAGGAGTTCTGCGCTGTAGTTCACTATACATTCCTGGAGTCTGTACTGAGTTTGGCATTAACATGGTCACCTCCAGAGAGCAGGGAACCGCCAGGTTACCTAAGGAGGAATGAGCCAGCCCAGGTTGAAAACAGAACAGATCAAAACTCTCATGCTGATCAGTGGCAAGATTGAGCCTGTGAATAGCCACTGTACTCCAGCCTGGGCAATACAGTCAGACCCTGTCTCTTTTAAAAAAGGAGAAGTGGCCAAAAAGCATATGAAAAGATGCTCAGCATCACTCATCATTAGGGAAATAGGAATCAAAACCACAATGAGATGCTCCTTCACACCCATGTAGGATGGCTATTATCAAAAATGCAGAAAATAAGCAAGTGTTGGCCAGGCATGGTGGCTCACGCCTATAATCTTAGCACTGTAGGAGGCCCAGGCCAGGAGATCATCTGAGATCAGGAGTTCGAAACCAGCCTGGCCAACATGGTGAAACCCTGTCTCTTCTAAAAATATAAAAATTAGCCAGGCGTGGTGATGCACGCCTGTAGTTCCAGCTACTCAGGAGGCTGAGGCAGGAGAATCGCTTGAACCTGGGAGGCGGAGGTTGCATTGAGCCGAAATTGCGCCACTGCACTCCAGCCTGGGTGACAGAGTAAGACTCTGTTTCAAAAAACAAAACAATAACCAAATGTTGGTGAGGATATGGAGAAATTAGAACCATCACTGTGTACTGCTAGTGGTAAAAAATGGTGCAGCCACTATGGGAAAACAGCATGGTGACTCCTCAAAGAATGAAAAATAGAATTACCATATGATCCAGCAATCCCACTAATAGACATATACCCCAAAGAAATGAAAGCAGGGACTTGAAGAGACATCTGTGCACCATGTTCACAGCACCATTACTCACAATGGCCTAACCACAGAAGCAACCAGAGTGTCCATCGACTGATGAACAGATAAACAAAATGCATTATCTATGTACAATGGAATATTATTCAGGTTTTGTTGTTGTTGTTTGTTTGTTTGAGATAGAGTCTTGCTCTGTCTCCCAGACTGGAGTACAGTGGTTCAATCTCGGTTCACTGCAGCCTCCACCTCCTGGGGTCAAGCGATTCTCCTGCCTCAGCCTCCTGAGTAGGCATGCTAATTTTGTATTTTTAGTAGAGATGGTGTTTCACCATGTTGGTCAGGCTGGTCTCGAACTCCTGACCTCAGGCAGGTGGATCACCTGAGGTCAGGAGTTCGAGACCAGCCTGACTAACATATGTACTAGCCCTGAAAGAAATGCACTGGAACACGAACAGTGGTTATTTCTAGGTGAAAGGATTGTGAATGATTTCAATTTTCTTTTAATTTTTTTTCTTTTTTTTTTTAACTGCTCCTTGAGGAGCAGGGCCACCCCATAGGCAGTGTATGAAATGGTTTCGGTTTTCTTTTAAAACATATTTTATATGTTCTACACTTTATGTAGTGAGTATTTTTAATTTTTAATTTTTTCCCTATAACTTACTGATCAGAAGTGAGTATGTATTTTGAATGGCAGAATGTAAATATAATTAAAAATGTTCTTCATCACCAGAGGCCTTGTGGATAGCTATCTAGACTTTTCTAATTATGTTTCAGAAATGATTATGTAAGAGTGCATGCAGAAACAAATCTATGACAATAGAAATCAGATAGTTGGGCCAGTGCGTTGACTAGAAAGGGGGACTTTGTGAGGGGATTAGAAATGTTGTATCTCTTGTTTGGGGGGTGGTTCCACAGGTGTAAAAGCAGTTGTCCAGACTCAAGGTACTGAACTCTTAAATGTGTGCATCTTGCTGCATGTTAATTATATTGCAGTATAGCAGTAGGAAACCCAGGAAGAGAAGAAAGCATCCGTGCAAACAATCCCAGGGCTGTTTTGCAGTGCTGGCAGCGGGTATACCAGGAGACTGACAATCAAGGGCCTGTGCCAGCCTGCACCAGGGCTCTCACCAGCAGCCCAAGACCATCCCCGGCACCCATGAAAGCTCATTGAGAACTGCTGGTTGGGGCTGCAGGCTACAAGACAGCTTACGTGCTGAGTAGCCTGCAGAGGAAGCTGACCCGTGAAGTCCAGCCTGTTGACAGCTGGGAGGCCGATGGTGCTGGCTGGGCAGTGGGTGGAGGCCCATGCAGCAGGGCCATCTGGGTGTAAGGCCGGCCTTTCGAGCACTGCCATTGGCATTGCTGACTCTCAGGGGACCTTCAATGACAAAATAAAGCCCGACTCTCCTAGGCCTCTGGCACTGTCTCAGCACAATCACAGACATGACTGACCAGGGCTGGGGATGAAGGATTCATTTTCTTTTTTTTGAGACAAGTCTTGCTCTGTCGCCCAGGCTGGAGTGCAGTGGTGCAACCTCGGCTCACTGCAACCTCCGCCTCCCAGGTTCAAGTGATTCTCCTGCCTCAGCCTTCTGAGTAGCTGGCATTATAGTTGCCCGCCACCATGCCCGGCTAATTTTTTTTTTTTTTTTTTGTATTTTTAGTAGAGACATGTTTCACCATGTTGGTCAGGCTGGTTTTGAACTCCTGACCTCAAGTGGTCCACCCACCTTGGCCTCCCAAAGTGCTAGAATTACAGGCATGAACCACCGTGGCCGGCTGAAGGACTGATTTTTTTCCATTTCCTCCTTGGGCTTTTGTGACCTCACAGCCCACAGTAATGTCATTCTCCTAAGAACACAGAGCCTTTAATGGCCTTATTATTCACCTGTTCCTTAATAATGTGCTGGCTTGTGACATCTCTGTACAAGGACCTATACTCCCTGGCTAGGAATGATATATTTTTTTCTAATGACCCACTGAAATGAATTAATCTCAATGTGTCCTTTGCAGGTCAGAGGTTAAGTGTGAAGACCCAGCAGTCAGACAGCCCTGGGTTTGAATCCAGCTACCTCGTTTAGCAGTTATGTGACTTTGAAAATGTTACTTAACTGCCCTAAGCCTCATTTTCCTCATCTGTAAAATGGAGATGAGAGACCCCAGTGCTGTTGGGAGGATTATGTCAAGATGCATTCAAACCTAACAGTTCCTGAGCTATTGTGAGAGCTCCATAGCTGTTAGCTGATGCTGATGTTAATTACAGAGCTTGTAATAAGTATTTTCCCATCAACCTATCCTTTTGATGACAATGTGGCAGTAACAGGGTCACCCTGTCCAGGAGCCTGGGGGTCTGCATTGGAGGAAGTGTTCTCCACTCCTCATTTAGAGCTTTTCAGGAGCTGTCTCTTTCCAGCTGCGTTCTCATCCGTCTGCTCCTTGCTTCTTGCTGTGGGCAGATTCTGCTTGAGGGACTTCCTTCCTGGTGCAGGGGTTCCCAGGAGGCCCATGCGCAGTAGATCTGCCTCATTAAAAATGGGTCTTGGCTCTGCTTGGCCTGCTGCTTACTTGGCATTTTTAGTAGGGCTCAACCTAGTACTTGTTTTGCATTTTTACAGAATTCTGGTTCTTGCTTCTGATTCTGTTTTGCATTTCAAAAGTGTTGCTTCTGAAATTTCTCTTTGGCACCGTGACCACCCTGGCCCTGGCTGTATGTTTCGGAGCCTCTGGGCATGGCGCCTGTCTTGTGTTCTGGTACCGTGTTCATGCTGCAACAGTCTCTCTGATAATATATTTGGGCGTTTGAATGATTGATCTTGGATCCTTAGCTTTTCAGAATCTGTGTCTTAAATCTGTGAGTTCATCTGTATATTTAAAGCACTTACACTTGATCTCAATCAGTTTGGCTCCATAACAATGAAGCTTCCTCTGTTTCTATATTTGATACTGTGTGTTCATTTGGAAAGCTGAAGGTGAGTAACCCTGCTTTTTATAGGTTGTCTGCTGACCACAATAGGAAACTGGGCATATTTTGGGAAAAGGGAAAGCATAAATGTGTTGTAAAGCCCAAATCCTGATTTCTAACACTATTGTTTTCATGTGATAGATTCTACTCGTTATGATGCAAGCTCTTTGAGAGTAGGAGTTATTTATTGGAATGCTTCTTACCCTCACAGTCCACGTTTTTTTGTTTGTTTGTCTTAGTTTTGAGATGGAGTTTAGCTCTTATTGCCCAGGCTGGAGTGCAGTGGCACAATCTTGGCTCACTTCAACCTCCGCCTCCCAGGTTCAAGCGATTCTTCTGCCTCAGCCTCCCGAGTAGCTGGGATTACAGGCATGCGCCACCATGTCTGGCTAATTTTTTGTACTTTTAGTCGAGATAGGGTTTCACCATGTTGGCCAGGCTGGTCTTGAACTCCTGACCTCAGGTGATCCGCCCACCTCATCCTCCCAAAGTGCTGGGATTATAGGCATGAGCCACTGCATCTGGCTCACATGTATTTTAAAAAAATTGAATGCCTCGATGTGCCAAGTGGTAGGTATTCAGATGAATGAATTCCTATGAGGAGCTCAGATCACCCTAAGAAAGCTGTATACAGAAGCATTAACTTATTTCCCTTTGCTCCCATTTGTTGGGATTCCTGGAGCTTAGAAAGTTTACAATGCACTTCCTTCCAAAAATGTCACCGATAGATTCATTTCACTGATAAATAACATTTGTAAAGTGAATACCAATCAAGTTATAAAATACCAAATATAAATTAACAGTAATTTTATCATCAAAGCTACAAAACACATTTTGGATTCTAAGGACACAACTGAAGCCCGGCGTCAGGACCACATTAGCAGTTCACCCCTAGCCCAGGGTGACTGGTTCCCAAGGACCTGCACTTCTGATGTTGGACGCAGCCTGCAACCCACAGTTGTTCCCACCTGGTTGTGGGGGTGCACACTGAGGCAGCCCATCTGCCCTGATCTATTCAGAGATAAAGCACCACCACCTTCTGTTATTACTGTTGTTAAATAAATGATTCCTATAATATTTATTTATTTATTTAGAGACAAAGTCTTACTCTGTTATCCCAGCTGGAATTCAGTGACACCATCATACCTCACTGCAGCCTCAACCTCCCTGGCTCAAGTGATCATCCCGCCTCAGTGTCCCAAGCAGCTGGAACTACAGGTGCACATCAGTATGCCCAGCTATTTTTTTTTAGTAGAGATGAGGTCTCACTGTGTTGCCCAGGCTAATCTCAAACTCCTGTGCTCAAGCGATCCTCCCACCTTTGCCTCCAAAAGTGCTGGGTGTCAGCCACCATGCTCAGCTGATTGTATACTATTTTATAATGCTTTTGAGCCAGCAGGCATTGAAGCTCAGATTGCACCTTTCCCCCTTTCATAGTCATTATTCACTTCACTCTGTTTGAAATTCCAATGTTTCCTTCCCACTGACAACCTCTCGGGAAGGTCACCAGTGCAGGCCTGAGGGCTGGGCCCTGTGCCTTCACCTGCTTCTCAGTTCTCACTGCTTCTTCCTCTCTCAGCCATTTTTACTTCTTGAAATTCACCTCTCCTAGGGACTCACAGTGTGCTTTCCCCTTTCCCAAAATATGCCCAGTTTCTTATTGTAGTCTCAGTGCCGCCAGGGTCCTTGTCTCCTTCTGTGATGGTATCCTCTGCTCTGGGCTGTTCCCTGCTCACCCATGTCACACACTCACCTGATGTTAGCGGGCAGATGCTAGGAGGCTCCTCCTCAGCCCTCTGCCGTCCCCTGCTTTTCAATGTCTCCTCTGGGAAGCCCTCCCGCATGAAGGGAGGGAGAGCGGCAGATGTAGCCTGTGTTCCACCCACCTCATCTCTGGTCCTCTACTCTGAGCCTAGATATCACCACTTGGCCATGGGGCAGGTGGACGCCAGTCAGAAGCCTCTGCTTTCTTTCTGACTTCCTTTTACAACTCCTTAGCACCTCACTGCAGGCTAGAGACTAGATATCCCCCCACCTCCCCATGTCACACACTAGCCCAGTGTGATGCCCCCAAATTTATTACACTTCCAGCTGGACACTTAGAGTTCAAGGTCTTGTCTTGCTCTTCTTCCAAGATGGGCACATTCTTAGTGGCTTCCTGGGAGGGTCAGGGCTTGCTCCATCCATTTATCCACTGGAAGTAAATTCCTTACATATTCCAAGAGCACAATAGAAGGTGATAGTGGCTATTATTTAGTCATAATGACAGTTCTCCCCTCTTGGCCTGGCATTTGAAGGCCGTTCACCATTGGGCCCCTCTCTGATTACTCAAGCTTCCAGTGATACTCTAGACAGACTGACCAGCTAATGTCTCCAGAACATTCCCTTGTGCTTAGTTCCCCCACACATTTGCTGATGCTGTTCCCCCTGCCTGGAATGCCTTCCTTTCTTGTCTTTGCCCACATGTTACTGATACTCCATCTCCATGGGGAGGCATCTAAACCAAAACAACATCTCCACCCTCTGAAGTCCCAGCACACTGGCTCTCTGACCTCAGTGACACTTGTGCTTCCTTTCATTGTGGCTGCATGCTGTCACTCTAAGGGGACAGGGACTTACACATTCTATTTTTCACCTTCTACTATGTCTAATGCACTTGATGCATTTTGTGTTCCATGTCATGTGTCCATGAATAAACAAAATGACTTCTAGATCTTCAGTCAGCTCCTTTGGTTCAAAATTCCAGCAAGAACAGAGGCAAGCAAGTATAGAAAACAGGTTGTGGGTGTATACGTGTGTGCGTGCATGCTTTAATGCCAAGATTTCAGATGTTTAAACAGACAACTTTTGCTCATCAGATTTTGTAAGGAGTTTTATCCTGAAGAGAAAATGGGAGAAATAGTAAAAATTACATTTATTTTAAATGAAATGAGTAATACTTCTGCCATAATGTCAGCGCTGTGTTTCTGCATTGTCCAGTGTGGTAACCATTAGCTACATGTGGCTAGGAACACGTAAAATGTGGCTAGTTTCCTGGAGGAACTGAATTTCTTTTTTTTAGATGGAGTCTCTCTCTGTTGCCCAGGCTGGAGTGCACTGGCACGATCTCGGCTCACTGCAACCTCCAACTCCCTGGTTCAAGCGATTCTCATGCCTTAGCCTCCCGAGTAGCTGGCATTACAGGCGGCCACCATCATGCCCAGCTAATTATTTTTGTATTTTTAATAGAGATGGGGTTTTACCATGGTGGCCAGGATGGTCTCAATCTCCTGACCTCGTGAACTGCCCACCTCGGCCTCCCAAAGTGCTGGGATTACAGGCGTAAGCTACCATGCCCGGCCATTTAAAAATTTTATTTAAGTCACGAGTAACTAGTGGCTAACATATGGAGTGGTACAGTCTGAGTCACTCCTGACCCCCTCCTTCCCTAGGTCCCCCAGCTCTACTGGGTAGCAAGTGTTAACACTGTGCTGTATATCTTTACACATCTTTTTGCATGACAGCATATTTCACACTCATATCTACACACACACCCCGTTTGTTTGGCCTGTGAGGGTGCACGCAAACAGAATCATACCATAGGTGTTCCACAGCCTTCTTTTTAATTAACAATATGTTTTGGAGCTGTCTGGGGTGGTGCCCATAGCACTGCTTCACTCATTTCAGCTGCTGCCTCATGTGCACTGCATGGATGTTCCCTGGCTTATTTAGCCAGTCCTTTATTTTCTTTTTAAATATTAAACATTTTTTCTTTTGAAAAAATGGAGATGGGGATCTCGCCATGTTGCTCAGGCTGGTCTCAAACTCCTCGGCTTAAGTGGTCCGCCTGCCTCGGCCTCCCAAAGTGCTGGGATTACAGGTGTGAGCCACTGCACCTGGCCCATCCAATCCTCTATGGTTGAACATCGTAGGTTGTTTCCAAACAGAGACACCAGATCCATCACTTACCTGCTTCCCTGTGCATATGAGCAGGTGCAGATACCCAGACATGGGCTTTCTGAGCCAAGAGGTGGGGGACAGGTCCATATTTCTCCTGTGCTCTTGTCATCCCTGATTCTCCTGGCCTGTGTGCACAGGATCAGGGCTGACGTGGGTATGAGCTGTGAGTCTGAGCTGCTGCTGGGGAGCCATTATTTATTTAGCTTTTTTAAGGAAGCTGACAGCCGTGTCCTACTCTGATCTCTGTTTCCACTCCCTCCGCTGAGAAGCTGAAACTTGGATTTGATCAAACAGGCTGTGATGAGACCTAAAAATACTGAGACATTAATAACAATTTGAAGCTGACAGACACAGACAGCAGGCATCTGCAAGCTGAGTCAAACGCAGGCTTGAGGAAGATCGAGAGGCTCCATGCCTTGTTTTCTAAGTTAGATTTCTCAAGCCTCATTTATTACGCTCAACCTGGGGCATAGCGTAAGATAATTGGGTTTAAGGGCCTATGAGTTTGCTAGCATTTGAATATTAGGTGTTGAGTAATTAATAAAACGAAGATTCACCGTATCATCTGTACTGGAGTCACTTTTTTCTTTCTTTCTTTTTTTTTTTTTTTGAGAAAGTCTCACTCTGTCACCCAGGCTGGAGTACAGTGGTGAGATCTCGGCTCACTGCAACCTCCGCCTCCTGGATTCAAGTGATTCTCCTGCCTCAGCCTCGCCATCACACCCAGCTAATTTTTGTATTTTTAGTAGAGACAGGGTTTCACCATGTTGGCCAGGCTGGTCTTGAACTCCTGACCTCAGGTGATCCGCCCTCCTCAGCCTCCCAAAGTGCTAGGATTACAGGTGTGAGCCACTGGAGTCACTTTCTGAGTAAGCAAAGGAGGCCGGGCCTTGGACATAGCAGGAAAGCCAGAGTCAGTTAAAACAAGATGAGAAGCCATCATTTGTCTCTAGTGGTCACGATGGGTCTTGCCTGATGCTTTTTTTTATTTTTATTTTATTTATTTTTATTATTATTATTATTTTTAGAAAAAGAGAAAGAAAGAAACAGCAAGAGAAAGAAAAAAAAGAATGAAAGAGAGAAAGAAAGAGGAAGAGAAAGAGGGAGAGAGAATGGGATTCTTGTTTTATTGCTCAGGCTAGAATACAGTCTAAAAATGGGTATTAAAAACCTCTTTTATGCCAATAATTGTGCTTAACAATGGAGAAAGGAAGGAATAGGGGATGAAAATAACAAATAAGCAGCCAACCAATATTTTATTTAAACCTATGAAATGCTATGCAATTGCTGGGGAGTGATTTACTTCCAATTATGTGGTCACTTTTAAAATAGGTATAATGTGATACTAAGAAAAATGTATGTTTTGTGGATTTGGGGAGGAGAGTTCTATAAATATTTGTTAAGTCTAGTTGTTCCAGGTCTGAGTTCAAGTCCTGGATATCCTTGTTAATTTTCTATCTCGTTGATCTGTGTAATATTGACAGTGTAATGTTAAAGTCTCCCACTATTATTGTGTGGGAGTCTAAGTCTCTTTGTAAGTCATTAAGAACTTGCCCTATGTATCTGGGTGCTCCTGTAATGGGTG
>PVKP010015833.1:0-49529 GCA_004027715.1 Plecturocebus donacophilus | reverse complement strand
CTTCCAATGATCTCAGCATCCGGTTACCATGCACCCCCAAACTTCTAACGATCTCAGCATCCGGTTACCATGCACCCCCAAACTTCCAACTATCTTGGCATCCGGTTACCATGCACCCCAAATTTGCTTTCTCATAGTAGGATGTTTCCCAAATAAGACTGTTGATAACACTTTAGCGAAAATCCTCTGGCACTTTGCAGAGATTAGCATGTTTGAGACATTCAGAAATAAATCCAGAAGCACCCAAACTCCAGAAAAGGAAATACCTTTTTGTTTAAGCTTCAGTGAAGAAGGACACCCAATGTCAGAGTGTAACATAAGGATTAAAAAATGTAAATACCCCTTCATTCTCCTTTGGAAGGAACCAAGACCTATGGGACAGCAGGGAGAGATAATTCAATTCTGATGGTGCTGTGTTGATTTTCTGAATAGTTACCAGTTTTACAGTTTCGAGGTAGGCTCATTTTCATGCTAGTTCTAACCTCACGCACACCCTTCCTGACATTCGAATATAAACTATATGTGCATATATTTATACTTGTGTTGTACATATACAGTGCAATAAATGTATATTTCACTATATATAATATATAGCATAATATATATCTGAAGTATGAGTAATTTTCAAGATAAGATTTATTGTTTCATTTTTTTTCAACAGATATTTGCTACACACTCACAGTGATTCAGATACTGTTTTGGATCCTAGAAACATAAAACAGACAATACTTACCTCCTCATGAAATCTATATTCAAGTTTAGGGAGACATAAAATAAATAATTTAAGAAATTAATTCTAGATAACAGCAATTGCTATGAAAAATTAAACAGGGCAATATACTTGAGAATGTTTAGAGGTGAGTTTTGGCGTGTTAGATATGATCTTGCAGACAATGTTGTTGAAATCTAAATGCTAAGACTCCAACCATGCAAGTGTCTGGAGGAAACGTACATGAAAAACATTTGAGGCAGCATTGAGGTTCAATTTTATAACGAAGTAAGAGAAACACTGGAGAGTAGAAAATAAATGAGAGAGTTGAGGAGTTAAAATTGAAGAGGTAGAGGAAACCAAATCACTCAAAGCTTATAAACCATAATAGGTGGCTTCTATTCTCACAGCCACTAGAAGACACGGGAGAGTTTCAGGCAGGAAAGTGATATGGTCTCTTTTGTGTTTTAATGTGTAAGTCTTCCTAGTTGTTGCACAGAAATGTTCCATAGGGTAGAAAGAGTGGCATCCAGAAAACAGCCTTTGGAGTTCCAGACCCACCAAATTAGAGAGGCCTAGGAAGCACTTTGGACATCCTACCTATATGCCAAACAACATTTAAAAGCAAAGCTACTCAGGTTCAAGGCAATTGACCTATAACTAAACTGCTATAAAAAGTGTTCACAGGAAGACTACAGAATCCAGAGTCTTTATAATGAATCATCCCTAAAACCCAAGTACAGTAAAAACTTACAAGACATGCAAAGAAACAGGAACCCATGACTCAAAGTCAAGAAAAAAAGCCATCAACACCCCTGATCCAGCCCCTGACAAAACAGCCTGTATGTTAAACTAGCAGACAGGCATTTTAAAGATGCACTACAAAAATACTTCTAAATTTATGGAAAATATGTTCAAATAACTAAGGACAAATATATTCTTATTGAGGGAACAAATAAGAAATCTCAACAAAGAAATGGAAAATATTTTTAAAATGTAAATCCTAGAACAGAAAAATAAAGTAACTGAGATAAAAAATTTACTATGTAGACTTAACAGAAGATTTGAGATGGTGGAAATTGAGTCAGTGATCTTGAAGATACATCAGATATATTCTAGTCGGAAGAATACAGAGAAAAAAACTGGAGAAAAAAATGAACTCTCATTCAGAAATATGTGTGACAATATAAAATAGTGTAGCATACATATTACTTGAGTCCCAGGATAAGAAAATAATGAGAATGGATAGAAGAAACTATTTGAAAACAGGGACCAAATATTTCTCAAACTTAGTGGAAATCTAAATCTCCAAGAAACCCTGTGACTTCAAGTAGGATATTCTTTCAGCTAAAAATTTGGCAATTTATTTAACATTCATAAAGTGCTACCTCTGTGCAAAGAGCTATGCTGGGCATGGAGAAATATATGTCTGAATATGGCACAGTATCTACCATATTTAACAATCTAGATCTGTACTATCCAACTACATCTCAGTGTTGGACACTTGAAATATGGCTAATACAACTAGATGAAATGATAACATTTTTGATTAAATAAAACATTGTTGAAATTAATTTTACCTGTTTCTTTTTCTTTATACTAGTATAAAATTTAATATAAGACATGTAGCTTGCACCACATTTCTGTTAGACAGCACTGATTAGGAGATAATCTAGTTTGTAACATAGGACCCATACATAAAAAATAAAATGATGATCATGTAGCTAGGTCTCAAATCAGATAAATTGGAGCTAGATACTTTTTTCTTGTCTTTAGTATTTCATTTTGAACAAAATCTTATAATTTCATTCACAATATTTTATTTTACATCTCTAAGTGATAAACACTTTTTTATTGGCATTAAAACTTTTTATTTTCATTTTTTATTTTTTTTTCTTTTTTAAATTATACTTTAAGTTCTGAGGTACATGAGCAGAATGTGCAGGTTTGTTACATAGATACACACATGCCATGGTGGTTTGCTGCATCCATCCCCCTGTTATCTACATTACATATTTCTCCTAATGTTAGACCTCCCCAATCCCCCCATCCCCTGCTATCCCTCCCCTAGCCCTCTTCATCCTCTGACAGGGCCCTGGTATGTGATGTTCCCCTCCTTGTGTCCATATGTTCTCATTGTTCAACAACCACTTATGAATGAGAACATGTGATGTTTGATTTTCTGTTCTTGTGTCAGTTTACTGAGAATGATGGTTTCCAGAGTCATCTATGTACCTGAAAAGGACACGATCTCATCCTTTTTTATGACTGCATAGTATTCCATGGTGTTTATGTGCCACATTTTCTTTATCCAGTCTATCACTGATGGGCATTTGGGTTGGTTCCAAGTCTTTACTATTGTAAACAGTGCCACAATAAACATATGTGCGCATGTGTCTTTATAATAGAATTTTTTATAATCCTTTGAGTATATACTCAGTAATGGGATTGCTGGGTCAAATGACATTTCTGGAGGTAGATACTTTTTATTAGTATTTAAATTTTTGCTAGTAATTAGAACTTTAGATTTTTTATTTTGTTTCTTTAACTTGTTTCAATTTGTGTTTCTGGAGAGGAACAAAAAACATAGTGGATATCAGAAAATGTCTATCACTGATAATTAACGACAGGTTATTTTAATCTCATTATAAGATGCTTGGGGTTTCAAAGTTATCAGTTTGCATAATTCAACTCTCTATCTCATGATCCACAGTGGTGAAGGGGGCATGACTTTATCTGTTTATTTATATGCTTCTTTTAAACATATAATAAGGATCATTTAAAATGTTTTAAAAACTCAAGTGTTGTGTACAATGGAATCTACTTAACATACCACTTGAATGGAGTAGAAATTTTAAATTTTTATTTTTTACTCTTTGAACACATGTATTTGGTAGTTAAAGAAAAAAATTTTAGCAGTTGCTATCAAGGACTGGCTGAGAAAACATTTTTATTGAGTTAGCTTTGTTTGTAGGTTTAATGTGAATTATTAAAGAATAAGTATTAAAGTGATTTATTCATTTTCTTGAGCTCTAACACAGCCGTTTACACTATCTATGTGCTTCTTCCCATCAAGGACCTAATAATCCAGTGTATGGCAATTTCCTTGCAGATTGTGTCCAAACAGTGCCCCTCAATGTTCAGTTCAAGTTTTGTCTTTTCTTTTGTTTTATAGATTTCAACTTTTAAAAACCAAATAGCATGAACTTCTCTCTTTATGAGCTTCCTCTTTTACCACTCTCAAATTCTACTCTCCTTCTTCAAATGTGGCTGTGGGTTTGTAAGTTAGGGTGCCCAAAGGGCAAAGGGGCTTGAGATGGCTCAGAGAAATTCTTAAAATCTATTAGAAATGATGAGGCCAGAAGGTTCATGATGAGTTTACATAATGGCTAAGATTTCTTAGAGTTAGTAGTTTGACAAACTGTAAGATATTCAAGAAATCACCTTTGTAGTCTTGCTCTCCCTGGCAAGATGACAAAATTATACTTTTACTAGGATAAACTCTATTTGAATAATTTTGCTGGAAATATTTTATTTAGACAGATTTTCTGTTACCATCATTACAGGATTCCTTGACCTGAACAATGTCTATTTCCAGCAACACACATACTTATAAATGACATTGCACATCTGCTACTGTATTACTTAGGGGAGTCTATAAGGTGTTCCAGCAAGGTGTACAAAGACAGAAAAAAATCTATAACCAAAGCATGTAAATACAATTAGAATCTGAGTTACTGTAGGAATCATAGATATATGATTCATATTATATATATATATATATATATATATATATATATGTTTGTCTATATATAGACACACACACATAATTTACTCCCACAAAACAATGAAAGGTGCCTTTGTTGTGACATTTAAAATTCAATTCCAGAAAACAAAAATAGAAAAGTAAACCATAAAACTTCCATGTAAACTTGGATGGGAGAAGCAAAGGCACTTTTCTTTTATGCTCCCAGCTTATTGAAACAATCAAGGAAATTTAAATAGTATTAAAACCTGTAACTGTGTTAGAAAGTAGGAAGAGGTATCATCCATGTGTCAGAAACATCCAAGAAAACCTGCTGGATGGAACTGCTAAATTGGCTTGGTTATTCTGAGAAATAACAGCATCAATGGGAGCAAAATCAAGGGGACCCTCCAGAAACCCACACATCCTGAGGATTCAACATCATTTAGACCCTGATTAGCCACCATTGAACACTAGTGTGTCCTGTATTCAACATAAATTCAACCAAAAATCCAAGTTTAGTTACACCAAGCAGGAAGCTTCAGTGTTAGTAATATCAAGTGGAAAGTTAGTATAGGATAAGGGCTGGATAAATAATTGGAAAAAAAAAAAAACTGTTTACCCTAACAAAATAAGAGTGAAGAAAACATTACACTCATGTAGAAAACATATATTCTGAGGGAGGAAAAAGATTACCTATACAGAAGAAGCAGAAAGAAACTTTAGAAAACATTTGTTTTATATTCTCTAAATAAAGTAAAAGCAAACCTTCATAAACTTTGCAAATCAGTAGGTAAAAGAAGTGAGAATAAGACAACACACTGGGAAGAAAACATGGGTGGATGAGAGGCAAGTGAAAACAGAAACCCTGTACCCTGCAAGTGCAAAGCAAAACAGCCTCAAACATGTACCCTGCAGAGGTGAAACTGAATTATATTCTTTTGTTTAGATGGCCATTACCGTCATGACTATAGGATTGTTAAGACCTGAGTTAAGGGTAAATGTGGGCAATCAGTGTTTTTAAAAAGATGCAACATGTGTCCACTACCTTGACTAAGTAGCCAAACATATACTAAAGGAAGAGAATTTCCTCTGAAGAAAACACATGAGAATACTAAGAAACCATATGTCTTTTTTTTTAGTTAGTTAGTTATTTTTAAAAAGCTGTTCCATGGGTGGTTGGCATTGAGCAATTTGTTATTGCAATTAGGGCAATATTCTAGCCTGGAGTTTGGGTAATTTTTGATGACAGTTGGTAGAAGCAAAAAATATTATGGGAAACAATTTGTACAGGTATGGGTGATTAATTCCAACAGAGGTTTAGCGGATAGTGTTAGGAAATGAAGACCATGTTACTGCAGAGTGAGCTTCTTTCTAATTTATTCTTTGCTTGTATGACAACAAGTAGAATCAGAAACATACAGAGGAATTTATACACAGAAAATTGTTCTTTAAACAATATAGTCCTTTTATTTATTTGGATAAGTGTTAGAATGGCAGGGATGAGAGTTGATTTCTATTCAGAAACAATTTTTCTCAGTTTCTATTAACCAACTTTACAGCATGGTTCAAACTGCAGTTAATCTTATTTATGTGAGGCCTCTGGCTTCTGGGTACCTATAAAAACACAATTCAAACAATGTTTTAAGAGCAAAATGTTAAATAAGTTTTTCAGTTTCCCCTAGTCACCCCCAAAAATTAAGTGCCAGGGGTGGAAGTGGAGGAGAGTTTGGATAGGAATGAAAACTACAGTCTCACATTCTTGATGATAAAATATACTCTGTGATGTATGGGAGGGAGGAAAGAACTAGCATTATTGCATTTCATTTAAAAAAATTCTAAGGATTTCTCTTCTATGTTTGAGGGTAAAGCAAGTGCTCAGAAATGAATTACTCTTTCTTCAGGTCACCTGAATGACATGGTAACTTGTTTTCATTTGGAAATAAGATTTATACTTTAATCGCAACAGTCAGTAAGGCTCTGGAAAACTATATTGGTATAATACAGTTCCTAATGCAAGCTTGGGCAAAGTTCTGATTTAGAGGGGAGACTTCTTCCAGTGAGGCCATTCTGTTGCTAAACCTTCTTGTATAAAGTTAAATTCATTTCTCACAACATTTTGTTTTGTAGCAAATCATACTGCAGAGAAGTGCTGGTTCAGCAGAAACCAAAAAAGACCCATTACCAAGACATTTCTATAAGCTTGCCTAATTTTAGATAAGTTTCTTTCTGACTCCAGGCTCTTGACTTCCCTTTTCTTAGAACATTTACTTAAATTCTCTTTCTCCTCCTTTGAGATGTAAACCTTTTAAAAAGCCTCCTGTGAGTTTTACAAGCCAAGAATGTCTTTCTCCAGAACCCTGAAGCTATCCTTTTGAAATGTAATCATCAAGAAAGAGAAAGCCTCTGTCAACCCAGGTTCTATGGAAAGGGTAAGAGTTTAACTTCGATGGGTGCCTATTAGCAAACACCGGTGGTCTTATCACAGAGAAAAACACTTGCACACTCAGGAATAAATATGCTGCACACATTGCGTTAATCACATTAAATATGCTACTTAATGTCCTCCGGTAGTCTTCTGCTAGCTCACAGCAGCACTTAAAAACCCTGTAATCCCAGCACTTTGGGAGGATGAGGCGGGTGATTATGAAGTCAAGAGATTGAGACCATCCTGGCCAACATGATAAAACCACCGTCTCGACTAAAAACACAAAAATTAGCTGGGCGTGGTGGCACACACCTGTAGTCCCAGCTACTCGGGAGGCTGAGGCAGGAGAATCACTTGAACCTGGGAAGCAGAGGATGCCGTGGGCCAAGATCGCACCACTCACTCCAGCCTGGCGACAGAGCGAGACTCTTCTCAAAAACAAAACAAAACAAACAAACAAACAAACCCAAAAACCCCCAACCAAATAAACAAAACAAAAGTTCCCACCTTTTATTTCGATGAAGTTGAGTTCAGACTCAGCCCTGACATCTCTCACCTGTTCCAATTGCCTTGAGTAAAGGCTTCCTTATTTGTTTTAACTTTGGTGGAATTTTTGCTTCGACACTTATGGACTGTATGTTTGTGTCTGCTCCCCTCCACCTACAATTCATATGTTGAGAAGTTAACCTCCAATGTGACAGTATTAGAAGGTACAGTCTTCGGGAGGTAATTTGGTTTAGATGCAGTCGTGATGGTGGAGTCTGCATGATTACATTAGTGTTCGCATATGAAGGGAAAGAGACTAGAAAACACTTTCTGCCCCATCCCCCAACTCCAGTGCATACACCAAGAAGACCATGTGATAACAAGAAAGAGGGCCCTCACCAAGAACCTGACCTAGTCAGGCACCCACATGTGAATGTCTGTGGTTTGGCATGAAAGCCTCTTATGGAACACCCTAAGTCCTACAGTAGGATTAGGTGACTAGGAGGACATTTGGTGGAGGAGAGGGATAGGCTGGGGTGAGGAAAAAATTTATTTGGAGGTAGTGGTAGGTCTCTGTCACTTCATATATTCAATTTTAATGAAACTAGCAGAATAAAATCATGAATTAAATTTTATTATTTGTGTAGTTATTTTATCACAAGTAGTCTGACAGCTTCTGCTGTTAATAATGCATTCTGTTTTGTTTTCCTACAGGAAAGTTACTAGCTGGGGTGAGGGAGAAATATTTGTGTCTCCCACATTCCACATCATACTGGTTGTTGGTGGTGGGTGCTGTAAACCAGGAGGAACTTCCTACCCTCACCTTAATTGCTGCTGACTTAATATAATGACATTAGGAGTGCTATTTTTAGAAACATCTTTGGACTTAGAGAAGATTGTACCCATCTAGAGGCCTCCAGTGGCTACTATGAATTGAACTCCATAACATTTATTAGAAACAAAATTAAAGAGCTGTGGAAATGTTAGCCACATCATTAATTATTTTTCTTAAGAGTATATTTTGTTGTTGTTTGTCTTATAAACTATCCCCATAGATAATAATTAAACCCAAGAGGTGGGTTGTGTGTGTATTGCAGAGAGGGGCAGAGTTGGGAGAGGAGTGGAGTTTGGAACAAAAAAGGTGGTAAGATTGTAATCACCAGCTATCAACTAACTGGACTGCCCCACTCTCCTAGAAATAATAATAGCACAAATTAATACCTGAAGCTCAATTTCACATATAACAGTAAACTACCTAATGCCTCTAAAGTTGTAAGTAAAGTGAGAGTGTAAGTTAGTCTTTCTTGACGATGAAATACTTTCAGAATTATGGAAAGAATGAAGGAGGCTATGAAGTTGGGATTGGGGTCTGTGTGGTGAGAGATGGGAAACTCCTGGTTATGATGAAAGTAAGTTTTGATCCCTAAAGAAAAATAAAGCATTTTCTCGAAGTCAATGGCAAAGCAGAACCAGATGCAGATTGAGCTTTTTCATAACTTACTGATGTCAGAGTCTGCAACTGTTTTGAGGTATTTTAGGTTGAGCTCACTAGAGGCTTTCTTTGAAGATCTGGTTTGAAGCACTTGCTTCAACTTTTGGAGACTTCCATCATATCAAGGTCCTAACTTATACTGCAGATCACTGCACTACTAATCACTGCAACATTTCAGAGTCAAATGTTTTTCATATATATTTACTGACCTTCTTCTGGAGCCCACAAAAGTGGATATTATCCTGGTAGCCCCTCTTGTCTGAGAAGTGAATATAAAGGTTAAGGTTTAAAGGCATTCTTCATCTGGTCCCTTACAAACTACTTCTGACTCAATTTAAAAACAAGGGACAAATATTATCTTTCTTGTACAGAAACTCCACCCTTTAGGAAGTCCAAGCTTAGTGAACAAGCATCTCCAGAGATAGGTGAAGGCAGCACATAGGAGCTGCTTTCTGTTCACTTGTAATGACAGGGATTTCCCCAATTTCTGAGTAGTTCACTCAGTGTTTATGGAGTCCATAAGAATTATTCTGTGTTGTCAACCTAAGTCACTTATTAATATGACAGGTTAATATCTAACATACACTTAAAAATTATGTTTTTAAACACTTTATTTATTGATAATACCTTATATCTTTACAACACTTAATCCTTTTGAAATATTTTTACAAACATTATTTTAATCAAACTTGTTAGCTACCATCCACCCATTAATTCCTGTACTTACTCTATTAAATTATTATTTAAATAATTATTAAGTGCTAGACACAACCATGTGACTTACATATTTATGAAATTGTTTTTGGATCGAGGAAATTGAGGGCAATGGAGATTAAACGGCTTATTTAGGATAACAAAGCTACTAATTTTTAGATTCAGACTTTGCATCCAGAAAGTAAGATGTATTTATTACTCTTCTCATTAAACAACTCTCATTAAACAAGAGGGGTTTACAAAATGATCTGCCAGTCATTTGGCAATACAAATGACTAAGATGCTGTGCCTGTTGCTGCTAAGTTAAGTTTGAGCTTTAAAGTTTGTTGTTGTTGTTTCTTGAGAATTAAATCCTTTTTTCCTTGTAAGTGGAAAGGCTGGCTCAGGAAATAGAGAAATATCATGATATCTCTGTGTCTGATAATTTGTAGACAGGCAGAAAGTGAAAAAAGAACTAAGGCACCACACAATGTCAATTTATAGCACTTTATGATATATTTATGGATCTAAAACTATATAATCACATTTTGATTGGCATGTGTCCTGGAAGATCAGCATAAAATGAACTTTATGCTGTTATTTAAGGATATTCTCTAAGAAGCTCACTTACCATGTTCTAAAATGATTCATTTCCCTAACTTTTTTTAAAAAAATATGTTTTGGAGACATAGTCTCACTCGATCACCCAGGCTAGAGTGCAGCCGTGCAATTTCAGCCCACTGCAGCCTTCTGCTGGGTTCAAGTGATTCTCCCACCTCAGCCTTCCAAGTAGCTGGATTATAGGTGATTGCCACCATGCCCAGCTAATCTTTGTATTTTTAGTAGAGACAGGTTTCACCATGTAGGCCAGGCTAGTCTCGAACTCCTTACCTCAGGTGATCCACCCGCCCCAGCCTCCCAAAGTGCTGGGATTATAGGTGTGAGCCACTGTACCCAGACCCTTTTCTTAAGTTTTATAACTTTATTGTGGTTTAAAAAAATAGTGGCATGAAAATTTAAATGATTTGGATAATGTCTATACACATGAACAGGCTTAAATCTAAATTCAGCTGTAGCATCAGACAATAGTGGTAGTGCTAATATTAGGACTTACATTAAGTCTGTATTCTACTTGTTATTATTCTTTTAGAGAAGACAATCATGCTTCATAAGGATATAGTTGCAACCAGCCTTTCTTCTAGTATTTATGTAGCAAAGAACTATTGCCATATACATCAGTCAGGATAAAGGAGGTTATGCTGTAGTAAAACATCATTCATGAATTTCAGTGGTTTAATACAACAAAGCTTTATTACATGGTCAAAGAAGCACAGAAGAGTCCCTGCTTTACAGTCGCCAAGAGTCCTGGTTAATGGAGGAACTGACATCTCAACATGAGGTTTAGGGTTTGCTGCAGTAGCAGAAAAAGGAGACTGGAGAATTGCACAGGGATTTTTGGTTTTTGTTTCTGATTTTTTTTAACCTCAGCTTGGAAGTGACATGTTATTTCTACTTACATTTCTTTGGCCAGGACTGGTCACACTGGCCTGCCTTACTGAAATAACTCGTAGAAACTTTAGTTTGCCACATGTCCAGAAAGGAAAGGAGAACTGGTAAGGTCATATTTATTTTAACATTTTTGTGATACATGTAGCACTTGTATGGGGTCTGAGAGTAGAAAAGATGGAAAAGTATGTAAACCAATTGTCTGGATGAAAGAGAATGGAACTGGCTGGCTACTCAATACTATATATATAATCCCACTTAGATCAAGATTTGTACTTATGAATCCATGTTTCTTTACCTTGTTTATACATAATTAATAAATCATTTTATTGCCTACTCAAATATAATAATCCCACTAGCTCTGAGAGCAAGAAAGACAGACTTGCCCTTGTAACTGATGCCTTCAGCATGAAATATCCTCTAATAGCTACATATAGATTTATGATTCATTAAAAATCAATGATTTTAGTAATAATATTTTCAGAATGACTCTAAAATTATTTGATTTCAAATATTAAGTCTAAGACATAATGATGGTGTTTTGTCCTGATTGGTTAATTTCTTCACTTAGTTTTTGTGAGAATTCTAAATCCCTAAACTATTTCAGTCTTTTATAAAAGTTTTCCTTAGATTTCACTTCAAGCAGAAAAATATTTATACCTATCCAAATAAAGTTTTAAAATGTGGAAGACAGTGTGGCAATTCCTCAAGGATCCGGAATCAGAAATACCATTTGACCCAGCAATCCCATTACTGGGTATATCCCCAAAGGATTACAAGTCATTGTGCTGTAAAGACACATCCAAAGATATGTTGATTGTGGCACTGTCCACAATAGCAAAGATTTGGAACCAACCCAACAAGCAATGGGGAAAGGATTCTCTGTTTAATAAATGGTATTAGGAAAACTGGCTAGCCATGTGCAGAAAGCTGAAACTGGACCCCTTCTTTACATCTTATGCAAAAATTAACTCCAGATGGATTAAAAATTTAAACATAAGACTTAACACCATAAAAACCCTAGAAGAAAACCTAGGCCGTATCATTCAGGACATAGGCATAGGCAAGAACTTTATGACTAAAACACCAAAAGCAGTGGCAACAAAAGCCAAAATAGACAAATGGGATCTAACTAAACTTAAGAGCTTCTGCACGGCAAAGGAAACTATCATTAGAGTGAAGCAGCAACCAGCAGAATGGGAAAAAATGTTTGCGATCTACCCATCTGACAAAGGGCTAATAACCAGAATCTATGAAGAACTTAAATTTACAAGAAAAAAACAACCCCATCAAAAAGTAGGTGAAGGATATGAACAGACACTTCTCAAAAGGAGACATTTATGCAGCCAACAAACATATTAAAAAAAGTTTATCATCACTGGTCATTAGAGAAATGCGAATCAAAACCACATTGAGATACCATCTCACACCAGTTAGAATGGTGATCATTAAAAAATCAGAAGACAACAGATACTGGAGAGAATGTGGTGAAATAGGAATGCTTTTACACTGTTGATGGGAGCATAGATTAGTTCAACCACTGTGGAAGACAGTGTAGCATCTTTCAAGGATTTAGAACTAGAAATACCATTTGACCTAGCAATCCCACTGCAAGGTATATACCCAAAGGATTATAAAAAATTCTATTATAAAGACACATGCACACTATATTGCACACTAATATGCACATGTATATTTATTGCAGCACTGTTCACAATAGCAAAGATTTGGAACCAACCCAAATGCCCATGAATGATAGACTGGATAAAGAAAATGTGGCACATATACACCATGGAATACTATGCAGCCATAAAGAGGATGAGTTCATGTCCTTTACAGGGACATGGATGAAGCTGGAACCATCATTCTCAGCAAACTGACACAAGAACAGAAAACCGAACACTGCATGTTCTCACTCATAAGTAGGAGCTGAACAATGAGAACACATAGACACAGGGAGAGGAAACATCAGTTGGGGCCTGTCAGGGGCTGGGGGCCTAGGAGAGGGATAGCATTAGGAGAAATACCTGACATAGATGACAGATTGATGGTGCAGCAAACCGCCATGGCACATGTATAGCTATGTAAGAAACATTCTGTACGTGTATTCCAGAACTTCACACACACACACACACACACACACGAAGTTTAAATATGCAGTAACTATAATTCTTTCACTCTCATTACTGCTCTTTTCAATAAATTGTTCTATTATATAAATATACCAGAATTTAATTATCTGTTATTTTGATGGGCTGTTGGGTATTTTTCAGTTTGGGGCAAAAAAAAAAAAAATTAGATTCCTTTCTAATTGGATTTAGAATGAGGTACTTAGAATTCAATAGCATTTTGAAAAGTAGAAAATGTTTTGTTATCTGAAAAAAGTCACCCATATTTTATAAGCAGAAGAAAAGAAGAAACTATCAATTATCACATAATGGTTGACACGGAAGACAGTGAAATGTGTTTTTCAATAGTTTTTCTCTTATAAAGAACATAGGTAAAACACTTAATCTACCTGTGTCTCTGAATTAATAAAACAAGGGTAATCATGTTGTCACGTATCCTAGAGCATTGGACCAAGATTAACAAGGTAATATTGGTAAATTGCTTTGAGAATCTCAGATGAAGGGAATAGAGTAACAAAGTAGTTAGCTAAATGGTGATGACAATATACTCACACACATACAAAGGTATACACACATATACTTATGTGTACATATGTTTCATAATGTTTTCCATGTCCCTTTGTTATCTGGAGATGGGTTTCTCAACATTGCCACTATTGACATTTGCTTTAGACAGTTCTTTGTTGTGGATATTGTCCTGGGAACTGAATGACATTTAGCAGCACCCTTGGTCTCTACCTAGGATGCTAGTGGCAGCTCTACCTCCCTCTGTGACAATACAAAATATCTTTAGACATTGGTAGCCTCTGACAACCATTCCTGAGACTTCACCTACCCTGTTATCTTCCTATTCCCAAGTGTTTCATGCACACCTATGTGTGGACACCAGAGCTCTAGCAGCATGGTCTTCTTTCAGGAGAAACAGATTGTGCAGGTCCGATATGTAAGCACAACATTTTTTGGGCAGGAAATTCTAGCATCCAGGGTGTCACTAGGTAGGTTTAAAACTGAGGCATGGATTCTGAATAGAAATGTTCCTAGTCTTGTAGTCTCTTTTCACCATATGAAGTGGTATGGCAGGAGGCAGAGCCAATTAGACCATTTGAAGTATGTATCCTAAGCCAGAAGTTCCTCTTCTGGAGGCTATGAGCGGTATTGTACAAACATATATGAAGGCGAGTGTTTCAGATCAGTGGGGGAAGACCAGAGCATCCAACAAACAGTATTGGCATAATTGATTGTCCATAAAAGATAAAATTATACCTTTTTCTGAAAGAGCACAAAATACATCCAAGCTATACTGAATATTAAAATATTAAAAGGAAAGTTATAAAGCTTTTTTAAAAAAACAATAATTGATCTCAGGAAGGGTAACATATTAGACTATAGGAGAAAATCAGACACTTCACAAAGACTGTCACCACAGATTCATAATTGACATCCTTTGGAGAAATTTATAACAGCGATCTATTATTTTGCATTCACTAGGATATAAATTAGAGCTTAACTCAAAGACTTTTAAATTTGTTTCAATGAACAGTGTGTTATGTTAAAGGGCCATGTACGCAAAATGGTCCCCAAATACCAAGGAGCTCAGAAACCAAAGAACAAGGCAGACAAATCCAGTTTGTTGGCAAAGGGTGCTTTATTGAGGAAAACTTATAGACAGAAGCATGGTCTTGGGTGACAGCAAGACAGGTAGATCTTGGCACTGTAACTCCCCAGACCCAGGGCTTAAATACCATAGAGAAAGGTTATGTGTGATATAAGAATAATTAAAGGCAACCCTCCAGAACAGGCGAGAATGCTATGGGCAATATAGCCTATAACCTGTGCAGTAACATCAAGGTTGACATGTTCTTACACTAGGGACAGCAAATAATGTAAGAATCAGGAGACATTCATGGGACTGGGGCTAATCAAAAATCTACATGGCAGAGAGCATCCCAGATGGAGTCACTGTTTTCTCCACAAATGTAATTGTTGTAGCTACCTGATATTGTTTGGATGTTTGTCCCCTCCACATCTCACACTGGAATTTGATTTCCAATGTTGAAGATAGGGTCTGGTGAGAGGCGTTTGGGTCATAGGAGCAAATCTTTCATGAATGGCTTGGTGTCATCCTAGCATCAATGAATTTCTCACTCTTAGTTGCTATGATATCTAGTTGCTAGAAAAAAAAAAAGCCTGGTGTACCTCCTCTTTTCTCTCTTTCTCTCTTGCCACATGATGCCACCTCCCCTCTGCCTTCTGCCATGATTAAAAGTTTCCTGAGGCTCTCACCAGATGGAGATGCTGGTGCCATGCTTCTTGTACAGCCTGCAGAACTGTGAGCCAAGTGAACCTCTTTTGGTAAATTACCTAGTCTCAGATATTCCTTTATAGCAATGCAAATGGACTAAGACATTAACCTCCTGAGACAGGATTGACTGTCCCCTCCTCCCAAAACTTAGTTCAGATGTCAGTCTCATGCACCAGAAACGTATGTAAAGTTTTATTATTCACATATTAAAGCTTTCTGAAGAGAGCATGCCAGGAAAAGAAGTGGGTCCAAAAACTTAAAACCCCAGTCTAATCATGAGAAAAACATCAGACAAAAACCAGTGGAGTGATATGCTATAAAATATCTGATAAATACTTCTAAAAATTGTGAAAATCATCAAAAACCAGGAGAGTCTGAGAAGCTGTCAACCTAGAGGAGCCTAAGAAGATAGAACAACTAAATGTGATGTGATCTTCTGGATGAGATCATGGGACAGAAAGAAGACATTAGGCAAAACTAAGAAAATATGACTAAAGAATGGACTGGAGTTAATAATGTATTAACTTATTTCATAAATTATAACAAATTACCATACTAATATGTTAATGATAGAGGAAATTAGGTGGAAAATATGTGGGAACTCTGGCCCCAGTGTGGTGGTTCATGCCTGTAATCCTAACACTTTGGTAGGCCAGTAGAGGTGGATCATTTGAGATCAGGAGTTTGAGACCAGCCTGACCGACATGGTGAAATCCCATCTCTACTAAAAATACAAAAAAGAAATTAGCTGGGTGTGGTGGTGCATGCCTGTAATCCCAGCTACTTGGGAGGCTGAGGCAGGTGAATTGCTTGAACCTGGGAGGCAGAGGTTGCAGTGAGCCAAGATCATGCCACTGCATTCCAGCCTGGGCAACAGAGTGAGACTCTGTCTCAAATAAAAAAAAACAAAAGAAAAGAAATATGGGGGAACTCTGTACTATCTTGTAATTTAGATTTTTGCAAAATCTAAAACTGTTTTAAAATAAAATAAAGTTTATTTTAAAAAACTTTATTAAAACTTTATTTTAGAAAACTAGGACCAATGGGTCCATGAAAGAGGATGTAGTCCACTCACAAGGATTATGCTTTTACATATGTATATAAATTTTTTTTATTGCATTTTAGGTTTTGGGGTACATGTGAAGAACATGTAAGACTGTTGCATAGGTACACACAAGGCAGTGTGGTTTACTGCCTTCCTCCCCATCACCTGTATCTGGCATTTCTCCCCATGTTATCCCTCCCCTACTCCCCGCCCCCCGCTGTCCCACAAGGATTATTCTTATAAGGAAATTTGGCATGTGAAGAATGTAGTTTTACAAATCAATGGGAAAATACTAAATTTCTCAAATAATATTACTAGGGGAAAAGAGTTATGCATACTAAAAAAGTAAAAATATATTCCTATTGTCAGTATCTACAAAAATACATTTTGGATGGGTTAAAAACAAATGTGAAAAGCAAAAATTAAACATTTTAAAAGATATCACAGAGAATAATTATAATAGTAGAGTACAGAAGGCTTTTCTTAAATAAAATATGCATAGAATAAAACTTAAAAGGAAATGGGTTAATTTGGTGAAATTAATAAGAATTTAAAGTTAATGAAGGTGTAAAGCTAAAAACTTCAATTTGATAAAACAAAAAAATAAACAAATGGAAAAGACAGTAATTCACCAGGAGAAAATATATGTAACTCAGACAAGTGACAAAGGAGTATGAACAAGAATAAAGAAATTCTTCAGAGTAGTAAGTAGAAGCCAAACAACTCAATAGAAAAATAAATGGGAAAATGATATGAACAGACAATTTATGGAAGAAGAAATAAAAAAATTCATTCTTATTAATCATCAAGAAAATGCAAACTTAAACCATGAAGTGATAATTATCAAGTTGCCCCAGATTATAAGAAAAGGGATAATATCAACAGTTGCAAAGAATGAGGGTCAATAGAAGTTATCAGGAATTTTTGTGGTTGTGGAAATTGCCATAACTAATTTAGAGGGTTACTTTGGAATATATAGTAAAGTTGTACACATAGCAGTAGATATGTGTTGTATAGAAATTCTCACACAGGTGCACAAGAAATCACAAATAAGATTTTTCATGGTAGTATCATTTGCAATAAGGAACTACTGGAAATGATTTCAGTGTCTATCGTCAATGCTATGGTTTTGAAAGCATTCCCCAAAAAAGCATATGCTGGGAATTTAATCTCCTATACAATGGTGTTGGGAGGTGAAGTCTAATGAAATGTTACTGGGCCATGACAGCTCTGCCCTTATGAATGGCTTAATGCTATTTTTATGGGAGTGAGTTTCGTATAAAAAGGTGAGTGTGGCTCCCTTTTTGTTCTCTGTCTCACCTTTTTGCCTTCTGCTATGAGATGACTGAGCAAGAAGACCCTCATTAGATGCCGGCCCCTCAATCTTGAACTTCCAAGACTTATGAACCATGAGCCAATAAGTTTCTGTTTGCTATAAATTACCAAATCTCAGGTATTCTGTTATTGCAGCACAAAATGAACTAAGACAGTGGGGCAAATGCAAATACTGCATAGCACACTCTTACGAAGACGTTTTCTACATTTATTGTATATAATGAAATACATGTATTTTCTATGATGTATCTTGTATATATAATGTTAAGAGAAAACACAAGTTGAAACAAGTATATGAACATAAACAAATGACAAATCAATTTCAAATAATTTTTATCTAGTAATGGCGATAGATACCTAAAATTTTTAATTGGCAAAGTTCTTATTAATATTGTTTGACTATAGAAAAGGCAAAAAAAGATTTATTAGATAATTTTGGATAACATGTAACAATCTTTCACTGACTAAAATTAGTAAAAATTACTTTTTATGGAAACCTCCAAAAGTATGCAATAATTTGGCAAAAACTGAAAAAATACAGAATTCAACTTTTACTTAATGTGACTTCATCCTATTTCTTAAGTTTATAAAGATTATATCTTCAGAAAAACTACTTGTCATACAACATTTTACCTGAAGGCAATGATGCTGTTTTTCCATTTCTGTATCTCCTGCTCTTTGCAGTTTCTAGGGCAGAGTAATCACTTCAAAATTGCTGAATGAAAGAATGAGTAGTGTATCTTAGTCACTATCATACAAAAGGCCTAACAGCTAGCTGCTCTGCTCTGGTGGCCGTAACGCAATGTTCTTAGACATAGGAAGAAGAGGAAGAGAAGAGATTGGTCTTGCTGTCTCAGGAGTAGCAGAAGCAGAAGAAAATCTAAGTGTAAGTGGGCCTGTGTGGTTCAAACTTCTGTTGTTCTAAGGTAAACTGTACTTGCTTTTAAATACAAACTTTGAAAACATTTTGTTAGAATAACCACCTTTACTTTCTGTAATTATTTCTATATATTAGATCAATATTATCTATGATTATAATTAAATATGTACAGTTAAATATAACATAAAACAGTAGTCCTCAATTCTGGGTACTTTTGCCTCTAATAGGACATTTGGCAAGGTCCATAGCTATGACTGGTTATCACAACAGAAGAGAGGCCGCTATTGGCATTTAGTGGGTAGAGGCCAGGGCTGCTGCTGTTAAATATCCTGCAATGCCTAGGATAGATTACACACACACAAAGAAAGACTTATCTGAACTAAAATGTCAATAATGCACAGGACAGTTTCCTCACACACACAAAAAGACTTATCTGGACTAAAATGCCACATAACACCGATTTGATTGAAGGGAGAGGAAAAATGAAACATGAACATTTAAAGACTAGCAAGTTAGTTCTTCAAAGCTAGCAAATATGTAACAGAAATTAGAATCTCCTGAAATAAACTATTTCAGTGCATATTAAAAGCTTGTATGTTTTGTTTATTTGATTTACTTCTTTCCCTCAGTAAGAGTTTGGTAGCAGTACCCCTGTTCTATTCACTACAAAGGAATAAAAGTGAGGTCGATCCTGCCTGAGGGCAAACACTTATCTATCTAGTAATTAGAAAGATGAACTTTTTTCCAAGAATAGTGAAGATTAAAGGCAAACCCAAAGTGTTTGCGTCAAAAGAGAGTTAAAATCTGAATTTCTTGGTTTTGTGACCTTTGGATACATTATGGAGCTAAAAAAGAAAGTACAAATGAATAGTTACATTTGGAAATAATTGTCTATAGGAGACATAAGGTTTATGAAAATAAGGCCAGATCCTGTCTCCATAGAGTATATGTGAACTGTTTATGTAATTTCCCCTCGTCTATCTAAATAATAGTAAAAACTAAGCATGCAAAGGCAGTGGATGTAGCTTTCATAAACAGCATCAAATGAACAGAGAAGGGAAACTACAAAATGCAAGAATTATGTATAATCTCTTATACTAAATGGCAAGAGTTTAAGTGTACTAAAGGCCAAATAATATGTTACATTTGGCTGACTTTGCATACTTTTCCATAGTCTATGCAAATAATAACTGAAATTATTCTAATGTGTTGTGGCAATTTTAATCATAACAATGAAGGCAAGAGGAAAATACTGAAAACTTGTTTATCACTAGGCTCTCCTAACACTTAATCTGAACTAAACCAATTTTTCCACCTTAAATAAATTAGTGAGACAAACAGCAAGCCTATCTCACTCTAGGAAGAAGTATAAAATGTTGTTTATGATCACTTTGAAATAAAATATCCACATCTAAACTATATTAGTAAATCTATACAAATCCTCTAGAACCACACCTATTATACCATAAGCACTCAATAAAGATGAGCTATTATTTTTATTAAGGATATGTCCCAATATTGCTTTAAATTGAATAAGTATCTTGTGACTAACCAAATGAAGAAGGCATAAGTACATTCTTCACAGTCCAGAAGACTTTATGTTGCTGATTGTGAACATCAGGGGAAAATATCAGGGAAAACCCCATTCAATGATAAGAGGAATATATTTTTCTAAAATACCAATACCAGTTACTGCCATGAACAATTGTCATTCTATGTGTCTAGTAAATGTTCTTCAAGTAACCTCTTTTCAGAGTGAGAAAAAGAATAAGTAATCTGAATAGGAACAGAAATATGAGTAATAAAAATAAGTGACACATGCTTCTCACCACAAGAACAGATGGGATGATAGGGCTTAGTCACGTTAAGACAAGTGAAAGGAGGCATGTACTAAGTATAGCAAATTGGTTGAACTCTGTATGGAATCCCACAGAAAGAGTAATTCACACAGTTCAAAAGTATTTATTCTTCCAATGATAACATTAGTAACATAAAATGAGCATAATAACTATAAAAATAAAACTTCAGCATCTTATTAAATGACATAAAATGAGACTTGAACAAATGTAGTACAAAAGAAAACTACATACTGAATATAACCACAAATTGTTGGTAGCAATAAATGTTGTGATCACAGTTGATTTTAATGGCAAATAATATATACATACAACATATGTAACATACACAACATAATATACAAGTCACATTGTGTTAAAATCTATTATGATTTTTTTTCAGTCTCAAAGTGTATGGGGACTGTTTTGAATGATCTTTTTGCCATTAAGCACTAATTGTGGTCAGAAGACATTGTCTAAAATTAATTTGTAAGAGAGACAAGATGGCTAACTAGACACAGCCAGGAAGAGCCTCTCCCAGGGAGAGAGGCCAAAATGTAGAGTTTCTCTACATTTTGAAACTTGGCAAATTTCAAACAGATCTGTTGGGAGAAAACACTGCAAGTAAATGGAGAGAAGATGCAGATACTAGGGCTGAAGAGGGAGGGAGCTGGGAACACTGCACAGGGTTGCTGAGCACCAGGACTTATCCCTGGCCCTAAACAGCTTCTGAGGAAGTGTTGAATAAAACAACCATGGAGCAGCCCACTCTCACTATAAACCTACAGCATCCTAGCTCCAGGAAACCCATGACCCTCATGTACATTTGAACTGGCAAGAGGAACTGCCCAGAGAGTTGGCTGAGATTGAGCTTGAACTTACATGAAGCCCAAGTGACTTTGTGCAGGGACAGCAACAACAAAACATGGCCATATGTGCCTATGCCTCACTGTTCTTCATATTACTCTAACACAGAGGTCTTCAACCACCAGGCTACAGACTGGTACAGGTCTGTGGCCTGTTAGGAACTGGGCTGCACAGCAGGAGTGGCAGGAAAGGAGTATTACCACCTGAGCTCTACCTCCTGTCAGATCAGCGGTGGCCACAAAACCTTTGATGAACTATGCATGTGAGGGTCCTAGGTTGCATGCTTCTTATGAGAATCTAATGCCTCATGATCTGAGATGGAACAGTTTCAGCCCCCCATCCTCCATCAGTGGAAAAATGGTCTTCCACAAAACTGGTCCTGGTGCTAAAAAGGTTGGGGACCATCGCTCTAAAATTCTTTAACCTTTATTGACTGCTGGATCTGGAGAGAGAAGGGCTGTCTTTCCCACTGGACAAGGTTGTATCTGATCTGTGCCACCCTCCTCAACCCCCACCTCACCCAGGATCCCTGCCTGTACAGGATCCCTGCCTGGTTGTTCCCATATAAGCAGGCACACAGCACATGCAAGCTCCATTGCCCTGCCAGTAGGCTTTTGCTGGCAGTCTGGGAGTACCTTGCCTACCCCAGCACAGCTGGGGCCTGACCTAGAGGGGCCAGAGAACAGATCCCTGGGCCTAGTCCCAGCCCCCAAGGAGTAGAACACACAGCCCAGGAGTACTGAGCTGCATCTGTTGTCAGAACTCTAGAGGAGGAAGAGCCCTCTCTCTCGCAGCACTGGGAAGAATGAGGCAGAGGTTTGTGGGCTGGCATGGGAGTTGGGCATTCCTCTGCCTACAAGGTCAGTCTTGTAGAGGTATGACCTGCCTGCTAGCCACACCCACTCTCAGAGGGAGTCCCATAACCTAGAACACCTAACACCCTAGCAATCTGGGTGAAGAAGGCTTGGGACAAAACTAGCTGATGGGACCAAATTCTAGGGCAATCAATGGAAGAAGACCCAGTTGAGGGACTGCAAGGTGGGTGGTTCCCACAGCTGTCTGCTGGGCAAAAAAATACCCCAGGACACGTATGGCAAGGACGCTGAACAAGAAAAAGGAAGAAGTTGAAACAAAATCCAGAAAAACAAAAACAGTGAAATGATCCAAGTTGAAACATGACATAGCCATTTGAAGACAAAAACTAACTGAACTTTTGGAATAGAAAAATTTATGACAGAAATTTTGTAATATAATTGGAAGCATTAACAACAAAATAGACCAAGCTGAGGAAAGAGTCTCAGAGCTTGAAGACTGCTCCTTTGAATCAACTCAGGTTGACAAAAATAAAGAAAAAGGAATATGAAAAAATTAACAAAACCTCTGAGAAATAACAGGATTGAGAAAAGAGACTAAAACCTGCAATACACTGGCATTCCTGAGAGAGAAGGAGAAAGAGTAAGCAACTTGGAAAGCACATTTGAGGATGTAGTCAATAATAATTTTCCCAATCTTGCTAGAAATGTTGACATGCAAATTCAAGAAATTTGGAAAACTTTTGCAAGATACTATAAAAGATTACTATTCCCCATGACACAGTCATCAGTTTCTCCAAGGCCAATGCAAAAGAAGCAATTCTTAAAGGCAACTAGAGAGAAGCAACAGATCACTAACAAAGGGAACCTCATCAAGCTAACAGCAGACCTATCAGCAGAAACCTTACAAGCAGAAGAGAATTGGGGCTTATTTTCAGCATCCTTAAAAGAAATTCCAGACAAGAATTTTATTCCCCACTAAACTAAGGTTCATGAGCAAAGAAACAATAAAATCCTTTTCAGATAGGCAAACACTAAGGAAATTCATTATGACTAGACCTGCCTAACTTGAGAGTCTTAAGGGAGTGCTAAACATGGAAATAAAAGAATAATTGTCAAAACAAAAACACACATAAGTACATAGCCCACAGACACCATCAAGCAACTACACAATTAAGTCTATATAACAACCAGTTAACAACACAATGACAGGATAAAAACCTCACATATCAACATTAACTTTGAATGTGAATGGGCTAAACACTCCTCTTAAAAGGCATAGAGTGGTAGGTTGGATAAAGAAACAAGATCCAATTGTCTGCTGTCTTCAAGAAACTCATCTCACATGTAATGACACCTGGGGGCTCCAAGGAATGTAGAATAATCTATCATGCAAATGGAAAACAAAAAGAAGCAAGAATATCAGATAAAACAAGTTTTAAAAAATATCAAAAAGAACTTTAAATCCTTTACATAATGATAAAGGGTTAAATTCAGCAAGAAAACTGCTAAAAATATATGCATATTGCATATATTTGCAACACCATAAAACATAACACCAACATTGCAACACCATGAAACAAGTTCACATCACCTATGAAGAAACTTCGATAGCCACACAATAATAGAGACTTTAACACTCCACTGACAGACCATTGAGGCAAAAAACTAAAAAAGATATTCTGGACTTATACTCAATGCTTGATCCATTGGACTTAATCCACATCTACAGAATACCCAATAACCACAAAATATACATTCTTCTCATGTGCACATAGAACATACTCTGAGATCAACCACATGCTTGGCCATAAGGCACGTCTAATAAATTTTCTAAAAAATCAAAATCATACCACACTGTCACACCACAGTGCAATAATAGAAATCAATACCAAGAAGATCTTTCAAAACCCCACAATTACATAGAAGTTAAACAACTTGCTCTTGAGTGACTTTTGGGCAAAGAAAACAATTAAGAATGAAATTAAAAAATTCTTTGAAACGAATGAAAACAGAGAAACAATATACCAGAATCTTTGGGATACAGCTAAAGCAGTATAAGTTTATAGTGCTGAATGCCTACATTGAGAATTTAGACAGCTCTCAGAAGAAAATAACCAAAATCAGAGGAGGACTGCATGAAATTGAGATGCAAAAATCCAAACAAAAGATCAACAAAACCAAAAGTTGGTTCTTTGGATGAATAAACAAGATTGATAAACCTCTAGCTAGAATAAAAAAGGGAGATCTAAATAAGCACAATAAAAATGACAAAGGTGACATTACAATCAACTGCACAGAAATATAAAAAATCCTCAGAGACAATTATAAATATCTCTATACACAAACTGGAAAATCTAGAAGAAATGCCTGAGTTCCTGTAAACATACAACCTCCCAAGATTGAACCAGGAAAAGTTGAAACCCTTAGCAGACCAATAATGGAATCTAATATTAAATCAGTAGTTAAAAAACCTACCAACCAATGACAACAAAAACCCAAACCCCTGACCGAATGGATTCACAGCCAAATTCTACCAGAAATTCAAGGAAAAACTGGCACCAATCCTACTGAATAATAAACCAATCTATAGAGTAGAATAAAACTATTCTAAAACACTGAGGAGGAAGACTCCTCCCTAAATCATCCTGTGAATCCAGTATCATTCTGATACCAAAACCTGACAGAGACACAACAATGACAACAAAACTTCAGGCCAGTATCCTTGATAAACGTAGACACAAAAATTCTCAACGAAATACTAGCAAATCGATTCCAGCAGCACATCTAAAAAGTAGTTCCTCATAGTTAAGTAAACTTTATTGCTGGGATGCCAGGTTGGTTCAACATACACAAATCAATAAATCAGTAAATATGACTCACATAAAATAAAAAACAAAAACGTTTAGATCATTTCAATAGATGCAGAAAAGGCTTTTGATAAAATTCAACATTTCTTCATGTTAAAAACTTTTAACAAGCTAAACATTGAAGAAACATGTCACAGAACAGTGAGTTATCCATGACCAACCCACAGTCAACATTATACTGAATGAGAGACATCTGGAAGAATTCCCCTTGAAAACTGGAAGAAAACAAGGATGCCCTTTCTTACCACTTCTATTCAACATAGTACTAGAAATTCTAGCCAGAGCAATCAGGCAAGAGAAAGAAAAAAAAAAAAAAAGACATCCAAATAGAGACGAAGAAGTCACTGACAATATAATTATATACCTAGAAAACCCTAAAGGCTTATTATATACCTAGAAAAACTTTAAAGACTGTTATATACCTAGAAAACCTTAAGACTGTTAAAAGGTTCCTAGAACCAATAAATGACTTCAGTAAAGTTTCGACTTCAGTAAAGTTTCAGCATACAAAATCAGTGTGTAAAAATCACTAGCATGTTTATACACAAATAATGTTCAAGCTGAGAACCAAATCAGGAGCACAATCCCATTTACAAAGCCACAAAGTGAATAAAATCCTTGAGAAGACAGCTAACCGAGGAGATGAGAGATCTCTCCAATGAGAATTACAAAACACTGCTGAAAGAAATCAGAGATGACAAAATAAATGGAAAAACATTTCATTATCATGGATAGGAAGAATCAATATTGTTAAAATGGCCATTCCTTGGGAGGTCAAGTCAGGAGGATTACTTGAGGGAGTTCGAGAGCAGCCTGGAAAACATAGTGGGATCTTGTCTCTACAAAAAGTACAAAAGTTAGCCAAGTGTGGATTGGAAAACAGTGGCTCACACCTGTAATCCCAGCAGTTTGGGAGGCCAAGGCAGGTAGATCAGGAGGTCAAGAGATCGAGACTATCCTGGCCAACATGGTGAAACCCTGTCTCTACTAAAAATACAAAAATTTTCTGGGTGTGGTGGCATGTGCCTGTAGTCCCAGCTACTCAGGAGTCAGAGGCAGGAGAATCACTTGAACCTGGGGCGTGGAGGTTGCAGTGAGCCAAGGTCATACCACTGCACTCCGGCCTGGTGACAGAGTGAGACTCCATCTCAAAAAAAAAAAATAAAGATAAAAGGCAGGTGTGGTGGCACATGTCTGTAGTCCCAGCTGCTCAGGAAGCTGAGACAGGATGACTACTTGAGTCCAAGAATGGAGGCTGCAGTGAGCCATGATGGTGCCACTGCATTCTAGCCTGGGCAATAGAGTGAGCCCCTGTCTCAAACCATACCAAACCAAACCAATCAAACAAACAAAAAAACCCACATTAATGTATTTAAAGATAGATTCTTTCATATTACCATGGTGAGAAGCCATAGGACTATATAGAATGTATAGTTCTGTATTACATTCAAAGTAATATAGTATTCTGTATTCAATGTTTAATGTTCTGTATTACATTCAGCGTCAACTGATTTTCCCTACACTCTTTCTTTGTTTTTTAAAAATCCTGTTCATTGTAATATCTACAGTATGATTGAAATTTTTCTTGGAAAGATGTCCAGGTTATAAGTTTAAAATATAAAGATTAAAATAAATCATCATTCCTTTTCTAAAAAACAAAAAGAAAAAAAAAGGGAGAAAGAATGCTGAGTGCAGTGGCTTGTGCCTATAATCTCAGCACTTTGGGAGGCTGAGGCAGAAGGATCTCTTGATCCCAAAAATTTGAGACCAGCATGGGCAACATGGTGACACTCCATCTCTACAAAAATCTTTTAAAATTAAGCATGCCTGAGCTGGGCTTGTGGCTCACACCTGTGATCCCCGCACTTTAGGAGGCCGAGGCGGGTGGATCACCCGAGGTCAGGAGTTCGAGACCTGTCTGGCCAACATGGCAAAACCCCACCTCTACTAAAAATACAAAAATTAGCCAAGAATGGCAGTCAGTGCCTGTAATCCCAGCTACTAGGGGGGCTGAAGCAGGAGGATCACTTGAACCTGGGAGGCAGAAGTTGCAGTGAGCCAAGATCATGCCACTGTACTCCAGCCTGGGCAACATAGCAAGACTCCATTAAAAAAAATAGGCATATCCATAGTCCCAGCTATGTGGGAGGCTGAGGTGAGAGGATTGCTTGAGCTTGAACGGTTGAGACTGCATTAAGCCATGATTGTGCCACTGCAGTGTAGCCTGGGTGACAGAGTGAGACCCTGTCTCAGAAAAAAATACATAGCATATATTTTCTCCCATTCCATAAGTTGCTTTTTGGCTTTGTTGATTGTTTTCTTTGCTGTAAAGAATTTTTTTTTAAAGTTTGATGTAGTCCCACTTGTTCACTGTTGTTTTTGGCACCTGTGCTTTTGGTGTCTTATCCCAAAAATCACTTGCCAAGACCAAGGCCAAGAACCTTTTCTTGTGCTTTCTTCTAGAAGTTTGACAGTTTCCAAATTGACATTTAAATCTTTAATCTATTTTGAGTCTATTTTTGTATGTGGTGTAAGACAGGGCCCAATTTCACTATTTTGCATATGAGTATTCAGTTTTCCCATTTCCACTTACTGAAGAGACTTTCCTTTTCCCTTTAGGTATTCTTGGTGCCCTTGTCAAAGATTAGTTGACCAAATACATGTAAGAAAATTTTGGGGCTATTTTGTTCCATTTGTCTGTGTGTTTGTTTTTATGCCAATGCCATCGATTTTGATTATTCTGGCTTTGTGATTAATTTTAAAGTCAAAGAGTATGATGACTTTAGCTTAATTCTACTTTCTCAATATTTTTTTGGCTAGTCAATGTCTTTTGTGGAATGAATTTTAGGATCGTTTCTATTTCTGTGAAAAATGTCTTTGAAGTTTTGTTACGAACCGCATTTAATCTGTGGATTGCTCTGCATACCAGTAACTTTTAAAAAGTATTAATTCTTCCAATTACTAGACTTGGAATATCTAATGTATTTATATTATTTAATGTATTCATTATTAATTTCCTTCATCAGTGTCTTACAGTTTTTATTGTACAAATCCTTCACCTTCTTAAATGCATTCCTAAATATTTTAATCATGATGCTTTTGCAAATGAGATCATTTTCTTAATTTTTTTCAGACAGTTAGTATATAAAGCTACTACAATTTGTATATTGATTTTGTATCCTGCAACTTTACTAAATTTGATTATTAGTTCTAACATTTTTTGGTGAAATCTTTAGAGTTTTCTATATATGAAATTATGATATCTGCAAATAGGGACACTTTAACTTCTTTTTCTATTTGGATGGATTATATATATTTCTATTTCTCTCTCTTGCCTGATTACTCTGGCTAGGACTTCCAGCTCTATGTTAAATAGAACTGGGAAGAGTGGGCATCCTTGTCTTGTTTTTAACCTTAGAGAAAAAACTTCTAGCTTTTCACCATTGAGTATAAAGTTATCTGTGGACTTGTAATTAATGACCTTTATTATGCTGTAATACTTTTCTTCTATGCCCATTTTGTTGAGATACTTTTTATTATAAAAAGATATTGAATTTTTTCAAATGCTTTTTCTGAATTTATTAGGATGATCATATTATTATCCTTCAGTCTATTAACATGATGTATTCATATACCTGATAAGGGGTAATGTCCAAAATATATAAGGAGCCCACTCAATCACACACACACACACACACACACACACACACACACACACCAATTGAAATGGACAAAAAAAACTGAACATTTATTTTATTCAAAGACGTGCAATGGCCAACAGACATATAAAAAGTGCTCAACATCACTAATTGTCAGAGGAATGCAAAGCAAATTACTATGAGATATTACCTTACACCTGTTAAGATGGCTATTATAAAACAAATGAAAGATAAATGTTGAGGATAGAGAAAAGTGAATTCACATACATTGTTGATTGGAATGTAAGTTGGTATAGCCATTATGGAAAATAGTATGGAGGTGCCTCAAAAATTAAAAATAGAACCACATTCTAATACAGTAATCCTACTTCTAGGTTTACATCCAAAGGAAATGAAATCAATATCTCAGAGATATTTGTACCCACATGTTTGTTACAGCGTTATTTACAATACCTAAGATAGGAAACAACCTAAATTCTGTTGATGGATGAATACTATTCAGCCATAAAAATAATGAAAATCCTGTCATTTGCAATAATATAGATGAACCAGGAACACATTATGCTAAGTAAAATAAGCCAGACACAGAAAGCTAATAACTGGATGATCTCACTTATATGTGGAGTCTAAAAATGTATTGAATTCATAACTACAGTGAGCACAACAGTGGTTACCAGAAGCTGAGGGGTGAGGGAAATAGGGAGATGTTTGTCAAAAGGCACAAACTTTCAGTTGCAAAATAATCAAGTTCTGGTGATCTATTATACAGTATGAATGGTGATGGATATGTTAATTAATTTGCTGGTGGTAATAATTACCCAATGCATACGTATTTAAAATCATCACATTGTACATCTTGAATATATATAATCTTTATTAGTCAATTAAGCATTAACAATAAAAAATTAAAGAAATTATCAACAGGATTTTAAAAAGGAGTTGAATCCTTAATCCTTCTCTTACATAAAATCAGTGATCCATGTAGGCAAAAACATATCTTATAGACAATAAATAGTATTATTTTAATGCGAATCCTAAAACTAAACACATGTATTATATCTTATAGTTCTAATGAGGTAGGTGCTATTATTATTATGACATTTTACGGACCGTGAAACTGGGCTTTAAGAATTAATTAAACATTGGGCCAAAGTTATGCAACTTTCTGTGGCAATATTCAAGCCCTGGTATTTTTAACTCCAGAGCAAGGCTCTTGGCATTTACTTGTGACTTTCCTCATCTTAACTAGATAGTACTCTAGCAAATGGCCTAAATGTAATGTAATGTTAGATAATATTGTATAAAAATCTTTCTACTGTACCCTTTTAAGAAATCTCTCTTCATCTTATCTTTCCACCCCCAGGCTTTCACAATTCCACTCAAACCTTCAAAACAACTTGGTCACAACTTCCTTAGAATCAACTGATCAATGAGCTTTTCATAATCAAATATCTTTACTTCACTCATAAAGTCAAAATGTGGAATAAATGGTCTTCTTCAGAAGACCGCTGGTAATTTCAATTTTCTTTTTCCTTCAAGTGGCTGGAATGTTTATTACAACGGTGCATTTTCATGAAGAGCTGGAATCCATCAGAGCCTTGCTTTTAAATAATGCTTTGCACAGTGGATTGAATCAGTCTATGACAAATTCTTACTTCTGAATGAGAAGAAATAGCTGATTTTCCAACTCTCCTGAGAATGTCTGTACATATTCATAGAAATTTGGGATAATAGTTGAGAGCAAGCACTATTAAATTGTCATTTGTTTTATATATATATATACATATATATATATATATAGTCTAATAGAATAAAAAGAGAGATTAGAAAATGTCAACAAGTGATTTGTGTAAAGTATCCTAATTCACAAGCTGACACTTCTTCATGGAAACGAGTTAGAAGTAATGCTGGCAAAGACTACTTTGTTAATTCAGATAATGTCACTTTGTCTCTTCTGAGGCACTTAATCAGGCTTGAATAAAAATAAGCTATGTGAAAATTCCTAGAGAAAATGCAATTATGGTATGATGCATCTTTCAGTTCACTTGCTGACATTCTGAGTGTTTTAAAAAGGCACTCCATCAGCCATTCAGATAATAGGAATGAAAAACAGATGGATTGTGAAGAATAAAAATGAGGACAGGAAAATGAGGTTCAATGTCACTCTTGCACATGCAGAAATTGTTGCATTTGTCTTATTGGTTCACCAAGGTTCAGGTGTAGCTGGAATGTTGCTGTACTGTACCCCTAAGAGCCCATTTATCAGCAGCACTACCCCTTTGACATTTTCTGTCCCAAACTTTATCTGCATGTTTTTACACTATAATTTATAATTTGTAATATGAGACCTTAGAACGATATAAAGAATATATTTACAGCTACTCCCACAAAACTCTTGCCATTTCAATAATACAAAACATCTCTGACACCAATGTGTGTGTCCAGAAACACTTTCAGAATCCCACTGGAGAGATTTGTTATAGGATGAAAAATTGCAGCTAGATAGAAAGAATAAGTTCTAGTGATCTACAGAATTTTAGGATGACTATAATGAATAATATAGTTTTAACGGGCTAAGAGGAGAATTTTGAATGTTTCTAACACAAAGAAATGGTAATTGTTCAAGATGATGGATATGCTAATGATACTGATATGATTGTTACACATTATGTGTATTGAAACATCACTAAGTACCCAATAAATGTATATAATTATTATGTTAATTAAAAAGAAAATATTTTAACTAGTTGAGTGACCTTAACCCAAAGTATAAATTATTTTCCACATGAAATCCCTCATATAGTTCTGGAAAAAGTTGCAATAAGAGAATATGAAGTCCTAGCTTTGATGATAGATTTTGATCCTATTTGAAGTCTAAAGAGAACTCATGAGTTAGTTCAGGCTGAAAGAGGAGAGGGCATCCCTGAATAACCTACCAGATTCCCTGAAGGGATGACTGATTACTCCCCGTGGACCCCAAATCTGACCAAAAGCAATTATGTCCCCATCTGAGATGGAGAACAGAAAAATAAAAACAAAGGGACACAAGGACACTTGGAGAGGTGTGTTCTTAAGTTTGTGTCCCTTTGTTTTGTTTTTGTTTTTCTTCTGTCAATAGATGTGTCTATTCCTCTAGATGAATATGTTTACTATCTAGATCCTGGTGATGGTGAAATAGTACATATATATGTCCAAACCAAATTGTATACATTTAGTATATGTAGCTTTTGTATAACAAGTATACCTCAAAAATCTGGGAAAAAAACTAATAAAATAATTTCAGCTATGTCGATTAGCTAGCTATAATACACTGAAGTTGAAGAGAAAATGGAGTATTCTTAAGCATTTTGGAATGTTATCAGTTTACTTCATCCAGTATAATCAGTATATTTTAAACTAGAAATGTAGGTCTGACCACTGTCTTCAGCTTCACATTTGAATTATTCACATGCCTGTTAGTTATTTCCTTTAGATTTTTTGCATAGATGATGAATAAATTTCAAACTCCACAAATTTCAAATTGTACTCATGAAGTAACTCTCTGCACATCCCAACGCCATCATATATACTCCTCATCAAGTATTTATTCTCTCATTTAAGAGCTTCATTACACATCAGCAATTAAAATTGGAGATTTCATAACCATCCCATTAATTCAATTTCTACTGGGGAAAATAGAATCACAATTAAATTAAACTCTTCTAGAGACTTTCACTTTTGGCAAGATGCAGCATTAGATTTACTCTTCTTCCTGAAACAACTAAAAATAAGACAAATAATATGAATGAGTGGTTTCAGACATTGAATATTAGGTAACGCAGGACAGTGATTTCTGAAAGAGAGGAAATAAATGAATTCTGTGATGGCTGCAGCTTATAGCATGGGGAGAGCTTCCAAGTAGCAGCTCATAAGGGGAACTTTTTATGAGGTTCAGTCTGAAGGAGGATGAGGGCATCCCTGAGCAACTTACCAGAGTCCCTGAAGGCAGGACTGATCACTCCCAGTGGTCCCCAACCTTGATCTGAAGCAATTGCTTCCCCATACTGGTGATCCTGGTGATCATCTTGAGTTGAACAGATGGATCTGGGAGTCAGAGGACAAAGTAGCTAGAATTTGCAGGGCAGAGAACCAGAGAGGAAAGAAACACAGAAAGAACCCCAGAAATCTGAAGAGTCCCCTGCTCCCCTCCTATTCTCTATTTTGCCGAATACTGATCAGCACATGTCTGTCAGGGAACTATCTGACGGTTGAAAAATAATCACCTAGAGTTATCAGATAAGACAATTCTAAGGGCTCAGACAAGACTGGAAATAATTCATGTTTCCATTAGCCACAGTAAAAACCTCAAAATTTATGGAAATCAGGCACAATACTCAGAAGGGCATTGCATCAGTAGTCAGGAAAATGTAGCCCAGACTGAAAGTTGTAATTGTGTGTGTGTGGTTTTTAAAATTTCAATAGCTTTAGGGGAATAAGTGCTTTGGTTACGGGGATAAATTGTATAGTGCTGAGGACTGGGATTTAAGTGTAACTGTTACTTGAGTACTGTACATTGTACCCAATATGTAGTTTGTCTTTCGTCCTTCTCCCACGCTCCCCACTTCTGAGGCTCCAATGTCTTTTATACCACTCTATATACCTTTGCATACCTGTATCTTAGCTTCCACTTATAAGTGAGAATATATGGCATTTGACTTTCCATTCCTGAGTTACTTCATTTAGAATAATGGCCTCCAGCTCTATCCAAGTTACTGAAAAAGACATTATTTCATTCTTATTTTATGGCTGAGGAGTATTCCATGGTGTATATATACCACATTTTCTTTACCTACTCTTTGGTTGATGGACGCTTAAGTTGATTCCATATCTTTGCAATTGTAAATTGTTCTGTGATAAACATATGTATACAGATGTGTTTTTGATGTAATAACTTCTTTTCCTTTGGGTAGCTATTCAGTAGTGGGATCGTTGGATCAAATGGTAGACCTACTTTTATTTCTTTGCGAAATATCCTACTGTTTTCCATAGAATTTGTACTAATTTGCATTTCTACTAGTAGTGTATAAACCATCTCTTTTTACCACATCCACAGCAAAATCTATTGTTTTTTTTTTTTGACTTTTTAATAATGACAATTCTGGGTGGAGTAACATGGTATCTCATTTTGGTTTTAATTTGCGTTTACCTGATGATCAGTGATGCTGAGTATTTTTCATATATTTGTTGGCCATTTGAATACCTTCAAGAAATGTCTATTCATATCATTTGCCTACTTTTTGATGAGATTGTTTTTTTCTTGCTTATTTGTTTGGGTTTCTTATAGATTCCGCATTAGTTGTTTGTTAGATACATAGTTTGCAAATATTTTCTTCCATTCTGTGGGTTTATTCTGTTTATTATTATTATTTGTTGTGTAGAAGCTTTTTAGTTCAATTAAGTCCATTTATTTATATTTGTTTTTGTTGCATTTGTTTTTGACGTTTTAATCATAAATTCTTTGTCTAGAATAGCTTTTCCTAGGTTTTCTTCTTAGATTTAAGTTGTTAATCTGTCTTTTTAAAAATTGTAATTATTATTATTTTTTTGAGATGAAGTCTACCTCTGTTGCCCAGCCTGGAGTGCGGTGGCACGATCCAGAATCACTGAAACCTCCGCCCCCTTGGTTCAAGCAACTCTCCTGCCTCAGCCTCCCTAGTAGCTGGGATTATAGGCGTATGCTACCATGCTCAACTAACCTTTGTATTTTTAGTGGAGACATGGTTTTGCCACGTTGGTCAGGCCAGTCTTGAACTTCTAACCTCAAGTGATCTGCCCGCCTCAGCCTCCCAAAGTGCTCGGATCACAGGAGTGAGCCACCGTGCATGGCCTCTTTAATCCGTCTTGAGTTTATTTTTGTATATGGCGAGAGGTAGGAATCTGGTTCCATTTGTCTACATGTGGCTATCCAGGTTTCCCAGCCACATATATTGGATAGGGTGTCTTTCCCCACTTACTTTTTTACATGCTTTGTCAAAGATCAATTAATCGTAAGTATTTAGCTTTATTTCTGAGTTCTCTATTCTGTCCGTTGATCTGTATCTATTTTTATATCAGTACCATGCTGTTTTGGCTGCTATAGCCTTTTAGTATAATTTGAAGTTGGATAGTGTGATTCCTCTGGCTTTGCTCCTTTTGCTTAGGATTGCTTTGGCTATTTGAAGGCTTTTCTTGGTTTTACATAAAGTTTAGGATTTTTTTTCTAATTCTGTAAAAAATGATCTTGGTATTCTGATAGGAATAGCACTGAATCTGTAGATTGCTTTGGAGAGTATGGTCATTTTTTCACGATATTATTCCAGTCTTTGAGCATGGGATGTATTTTTGTTTCTTGGTGTCATCTCTGATTTCTTTCAGCAGTTTTTGGTAGTTCTCCTAGTAGAGATCTTTTACTTGCTCAGTTAGCTGTATTTCTAGATATTTCATTTTCTTTGTAACTATTGTAAAATAGATAAAGTTCTTGAGTTGATTCTCAGCTTGTTCATTGTTGGTATATAGCAGTGCTACTAATTTATGAACATTGATTTTATAACATGAGACTTTACTGAATTCATTTATCAAATCTCTGAGTCTTTTGGAGGAGTCCTTAGGGTTTTCTAGGTATGCAATCATATTATTGACAAACAGAGATAGCCTAACTTCCTCTATTCCAAACTGGATGTTCTTTATTCCTTTCATTTGCTTGACTGCTTTAGCTAGGACTACCAGTACCATGTTGAATAAAAATGATGAAAACAGGAATCCTTGTTTTGTTCCAGTTCTTAGGAGGAATGCTATCAACTTTTGCCCAGATAGTGTGATGTTGCCTGTGGGTCTGGGTCTGTCATACTTGGCTTTTAATATTTGGAGATATGTTCCCTTTATGCCTAATTTGTTGAGGATTTTGGACTTACCCAACTAATCTTTAAGTTTTGTTCTTTAATTAAAGGAAAGAGGTTTAATTGGCTCATAGTTCTGCAGTCTACAAGAATAACATTGGCATTTGCTTGTCTTCTGAGGAGGCCTCTGGGAGCTTTTACTCATGAGAGAAGGTGAAGGAGAGCAGGCACATTACATAGCCAGAACAGGAGCAAGAGTGGGAAAGGGGAGGCACCACAGTTTTAAACAACCAGATCACTATCGCAAGGACTGAACCAAGCCATGAGAGACCCACACTCATAACCCAACACATTCCATCATGCCACACTTCCAACACTGGGGATTACATCACAGCATGAGATTTGGAGGGGACATTCAAACTATGTTACCACCCCAAACTTTCTGCCCCTTGGCAAACCTTCTAGGTGGCTTTCAGTCATGAAATTCTCTCTCTGATCATGAGGTAGCATCTGATTTTCCTTTTTTTAAAAAAACAAAAATTACTATTTTATTCAGGTTTTACATATTTTAAAAAACTTTTATTTTAGGTTCAGAGGTATACATGCAGGTTTGTTATATAGGTAAATTTGTGTCATGGAGGTTTGGTGTATAGACTATTTTGTCACCATTAGTGCCCATTAGTTATTTTTTCGAATCCTCTCCCTCTTCCCACCCTTCACCCTCAAGTGGCCCCCGTGTCTGTTCCCCTTTTTGTGTCCATGTGTTCTCATCATTTAGCTCTCACTTATAGAAATATGTGCTATTTGATTTTCTGTTCTTATGTTAGTTTGTTAAGGATAATGGCCTCAAGATCCAACCATGTTCTTGGAAAGGACATGATCTTGCACTCTTTTTTGTGACTGCATAGTATTCCATGCTATGTATGTATTATATTTTCTTTATCCAGTCTATCATTACTACATATTTAGGTTGATTCCATGTCTTTGCTATTGTGAATAGTGCTGCAATGAACATACGCATGCATGTGTTTTTATGATAAAATGGTATATATTCCTTTGGATATGTACTCACTAATGACATTGCTGGGTTAAATGATAGTTCTCTTTTTAGGTCTTAGAGGTACTGCTTTACACAATAGTTGTACTAATTTACACTCCCATCAGTGGTGGATAAGCATCCCCTTTACTCCACAGTCTTGCCAGAGTCTGTTATTTTTTGACTTTTTATTAATAGCCATTCTGATTAGTGTGAGATGGTATCTCATTTTGGTTTAGTTTTGCATTTCTCTAATCATCAGTGATATTGAGCTTTTTTCCCACATGCTTATTGGCTGCATGTATGTCTGCTTTGAAAAATGTCTGTTTATGTCCTTTGCCCACTTTTTAATGGGATCGTTTGCTTTTTGCTTGTAAACTTTAAGTTTTTTGTAGATGCTGGGCACTAGACCCTTGTTGAATATATAGTTTGCAAATATTTTCTCCAATTCTATAGGTTGTCTCTTTACTCTGTTGGTAGTTTCTTTTACTGTGCAGCAGCTCTTAAGTTTAAATCACATTTTTCAATTTTTGCTTTTGCTGCAATTGCTTTTGGCATTGTCATCATGAAATCATTACTCATTCCTATGTCTAAAATGGTATTGCCTAGGTTGCATTACAGATTTTTTTATAGTTTTGGTACTTATGTTTAAGTCTTTATTCCATCCGAGTTGATTTTCGTATGTGGTGTATGGAGAGGGTCCAGCTTCAATCTTTTGCATATGGCAAGCCAGTTATCACAGCACCATTTATTAAATGAAGAGTCCTTTCCCTATTGCTTGTTTTTGTCAGTTTTGTTGAAAATCAGATGGTTGTAGGTTTGTATCATTTCTGGGCCCTCTATAATGTTCCATTGGTCTATATGTCTGTTTTCGTACCAGAGCCATACTGTTTTGGTTACTATAGCCCTATAGCATAGTTTGAAGTCAAGTAGTATGATACTTGTTTTGTTCTTTTTGCTAAGGTTTGCCTTGGTTATTCAGGCTTTTTGTTGTTGTTGTTCCATATGAATCTCAAGATCGTTTAAACTAGTTCTGTGAAGAATGTCAATGGTAGTTTAATAGGAATATCATTGAATTTGTAAATTGCTTTGGACAATATGGTCATTTAAATAATATTGATTCTTCCTATCTATGAGCATGTAGCATATTTACATTTGTTTGTAGCATCTCTGATTTCTTTGAGCACTGTTTTTGTACTTCTCATTGTAGAGATCTTTTACTTCTCTGGTTAGCTGTATTCCCAGGCATCTTAATCTTTTTGTGGCAATTGTGAATGGGATTGAATTCCTGATTTGGCTCTCAGCTTGGCTGTTATTTGTGTATAGAAATGCTAGTAATTTTTGTCCATTGATTTTGTATTCTGAAACTTTGCTGAATTTGTTTATCAGCTGAAGGAGTTTTGGGGTGAGACTACTGGGTATCTAGATAGGGAATCATGTCATCCTCCAACAGGTATAGTCTGACTTCCTCTCTTCCTCTTTGAATACCTTTCATTTCTTTCTCTTGCCTGATTGCTGTGGCTAGGACTTCAGTACTACGTTAAATAGGAGTGGTGGGATTGGGCCTCGTTGTCTTTTTCTGTTTTTTTTTTTTTTTAAAGGGAAATGCTTCCAGCTCTTGCCTATTCAGTACGATATTGGCTGTGGGTGTGTCATAGGTAGCTCTTATTATTTTGAGGTATGTTCCTTCAATACCTACTTTATTGAGAGATTTAAACATAAAACAATGTTGAATTTTATTGGAAGAATTTTGTGCATTTTGAAACAAATCATGTGGTTTTTGTCTTTAGTTCTATGTGTTGAATCACATTTATTGATTTGCATATGTTGAACCAACTTTGCATCCCAGAAATAAAGCCTGCTTGATTGTGGTGGATTACCCTTTTGCCATCCTGTTGGACTTGGTTTGGTAGGTAGTACTTTGTTGAGGATTTTTGCATCTATGTTCATAAAAGGTATTGGCCTAACATTTTATTTTTTTTGTTGTCTCTACCAGGTTTTGTTATGAGGATAATGCTGGCCTTATGGAATGAGTTGGGCATGAATTCCACCTGCTTAATTTTTTGTAATAGTTTCAGTAGGAATGGTACCAGCTCTTCATCATACATCTGATATAATTTGGCTGGGACTCCATCTGGTCCTGGGCTTTCTCTGGTTGGTAGGCTATATATTACTGATTCAATTTTGGAGCTCATTATTGGTCTGTTCTTGGAATCAGTTTCTTCCTGGTTCACTTTTGGGAGGCTGTATGCATCTAGGAATTCATCCTTTCCTTCTAGATTTTCTAGTTTGTGTGCATATAAGTGTTAATAGTAGTCTTTGATGCTTTTTTTGTATTTCTGTGAGGTCAGTGGTAATATCCCCCTTGTCATTTCTGATTGTGTTTATTTGAATATTCTCTCTTCTTGATCAGTCTAGCTAGTGGTCTGTCTTATTAATTTCTTCAGAAAGTCAGCTCCTGGATTTGCTGCTCTTTTGAATGGCTTTTGGTGTCTCAGTCTCCTTCAGTTAAACTCTGATTTTGGTTATTTCCTGTCTTTTGTTAGCTTTGGCATTGATTTTCTTTCTTCTTTAGTTCTTTTACTTGTGATGTTAGACTGCTAATTTGAGATCATTGTCACTTTTTGATATGGGCATAAAGTGTTATAAATTTTCCTCTTTCCACTGCCATAGCTGTGTCCCAGAAATTCTGGTATGTTGTATCTTTGTTCTCATTAGTTTCAAAGAACATCTTTGTTTCTGTCTTAATTTCATTATTTACCCAAAAGTCATTCAGGAGCAGGTTGTTTAATTCTATGTAAATGTATGGTTTTGAGAGATTTTCTTCACGTTGTGTTGTATTTTTATTGTGCTAAGGTTCAAGAGAGTAGTTGGTATTATTATTTTTTTATTTGCTGAGAATTGCTTTGTATTTGATTTTGTGGTAGATTTTAGAATATGTGCCATGTGGCAATGAGAAGAATGTGTATTCTGTTGTTTTGGGGTGCAGAGTTCTGTAGATATCTATCAGATCTATTTGGTTCAATGTAGAGTTCAGGACCTGTATATCTTTGTTGATTTTCTACCTTGACAATATGTATAATACTCTGAGGTGTTGAATTATTAATGGGATTAATAATAATTTCATTATTATTGTGTGGGATTCTAAGTCTCTATGAAGGTATCTAAGAACTTGCTTTATAAATCTGCGTGCTCTTGTGTTGGATTCATACATATTTAGGATAGTTAGAACTTCTTGTTGAACTGAACCCTTTACTATTATGTAATAAACAAATCTTAAAAGCAAACATTGAAAGGATTAAACTGTTTCCAAATAACTTGGTAATCTTAGAATAACATTCAAAAATATACATGAGTATAAAATAAATCTAGTACTAAATCTAAAATTGTGATATCTGGCTCCTAATTTTAAAATTACCAAGAAGAAAAGGTAGAAAAAAATATGACACAAAAATTAAAAAATCAAGCAGTAGGAATAGAAGCAGAAATAACACAAGTGATAGAATTACTAGACAAGTACATTAAAACAATTATTAAAAGTATATTACATATGTTTGAGAAGGTAAAGTTAAAAAAAAGTTTGCTAATTTGAAACATTAAAATCCCAAATCAGATTTCTAAGACTTGAAAATAATATTTGAGAGGTAAAACACTTAATTGAATTAATAGAAGATTATACATTGCAGAAAAATTAACTATTGAAACTAAAGCCATAAAAACCATCCAAAATGAAACACAGAGACAAAAGTGATCAGAAAACACACGAATAAACAGAGATTCAGTGTACATTGGAACAATATCAAATGACAAATATATGTGTGATTGTAGTTGTCTCTGAAGGAAAGGAGGTGGGGAGGAGACACTTTTAGAAATAGTGGAATAGGTTTTTCCAAATTTGTTTTTTAAAAATTCATAAGCACATTAAAGCTAAAGGTACCCTGAACACATAGAAACACAGATAAAACTACATCAAGATACTTCACAATTAAATTGCTTAAAATCATTAATAAAAACAAAACTCCATAAGAAAAACAAAGCAAGAAATGAAAACATATTTCTTATCAGAAAGCATAGAAACCAGAAGACTTTGAAAAAACATCTTTAAATCTCTAATGAAAAAACTGTCAATCTATAATTTTATGTCCAGTGAAATATCTTTCAAAAATGAAAGCAAAATGGATAATTTTTCAAACTTACAAAAGCTAAAAGAATGTGAACTATGTAAAGGACCTCTTCAGGGAGAACTGCAAACCACTGCTCAAGGAAATAAGAGAAGACACAAACAGATGGAAAAACATTCCATGCTCATGGTTAGGAAGAATCAATATCATGAAAATGGCCATACTGCCCAAAGTAATTTATAGATTCAATGCTACCCCCATCAAGCTACCTATGACCCTCTTCACAGAATTGAAAAAAATGACCTTAAACTTCACATGGAACCAAAAGAGAGCCTGTATAGCCAGGACAATCCTAAGCAAAAAGAACAAAGCTGGAGGCATCATGCTACATGAGTTCAAACTATACTACAAGGCTACAGTAATCAAAACAGCATGATACTGGTATCAAAACAGATATAGACCAATGGAACAGAACAGAGGCCGCAAAGGCTATACCACATATCTACAACCATGTTATCTTTGAGAAACCGGACAAAAGCAAGCAATGGGGAAAGGATTCTCTGTTTAATAAATGGTGTTGGGATAACTGACTAGTCATGTGCAGAAAACAGAAACTGTCAGACCCCCTCCTGACACCTTACACTAAAATTAACTCCAGATGGATTAAAGACTTAAACATAAGACCTAACACCATAAAAACCCTAGAAGAAAACCTTGGCAAAACCATTCAAGACTTAGGCATAGGCAAGGACTTCATGACTAAAACACCAAAAGCATTGGCAACAAAAGCCAAAATAGACAAATGGGATCTAATTAAACTCCAGAGCTTCTGTATAGAAAAAGAAACAGTCATTAGAGTGAACTGGCAACCAACAGAATGGGAAAAAATTTTTGCAATTTACCCATCTGACAAAGGGCTAATATCCAGAATCTACAAAGAACTAAAACAGATCTACAAGAAAACAACAAACAAACCCATTCAAAAGTAGAGGAAGGACATTAACAGACACTTTTCAAAAGAAGACATATATGAGGCCAACAAACATGAAAAAATGCTCATCATCACTGGTCATTAGAGAAATGCAAATCAAAACCACATTGAGATACCATCTCATGCCATTTAGAATGGCGATCATTAAAAAATCTGAAGACAACAGATGCTGGAGAGGATATGGAGAAATAGGAACACTTTTACATTGTTCTTTGGAGTGTAAATTAGTTCAACCATTGTGAAAGACAGTGTGGCGCTTCCTCAAGGACCTAGATATAGAAATTCCATTTGACCTAGCAATCCCATTACTGGGTATATATCCAAAGGATTGATTATAAGTCGTTCTATTATAAAGACACATGCAATTGTATGTTCATTGTGGCACTGTTTACAATAGCAAAGACTTGGAACCAACCCAAATGCCCATTGATGATAGACTGAACAAGGAAAATGTGGCACATATACACCATGGAATACTATGCAGCCATGAAAAACAATGAGTTTGTGTCCCTTGTAGGGACATGGATGAATCTGGAAACAATCATTCTCAGCAAACTGACACAAGAACAGAAATCAACCACCACATGTTCTCGCTCATAGGCGAGTGTTGAACAATGAGAACACATGGACACAGGGAGGAGAGAATCACACACTGGGGTCTGTTGGGGGGAACTGGGTAGGGACAGCAAGGGGTAGGAAGGTTGGGGAGGGATAACATGGGGATAAATGCCAGATATAGGTGACAGGGGGATGGAGGCAGCAAACCACATTGCCATGTATGTACCTATGCAAAAATCCTGCATGATCTGCACATGTACCCCAGAACCTAAAGTATAATAAAAACAAAACAAAATAAGAATGTGAATTAGTTAAGATGGAAATAGAAATAACGAGGCTATCCAAAGACAATAAAGAAAGAGGGGAAATAAAACATTTTGATTTTTGGTATTTTTGTATTTTTAAATCTTTGTTAAATATAATTGAGTGTTTAAAGCAAAAACAATAACAATGTATCCTGGGGTTTATGATACAAACATGGTATGTGACAATGGGGTAAAATTGTGAGGAAGAAAATGGAGTCTTGTAAGACTCTTATACATTGTTTTAGTCCATTTTATGTTGCTGTAAAGGAATACCTGAAATGAGGTAATTTATAATGACAAGAGGTTTAGTTTGGCTCATGGTTCTTCAGACTATACAAGAAGCAATAGTGTTGGTAATCTGCTTCTGCTGGGGCCTCAGGAAACTTACAATCATGGTGGAAGTTGAAGGGGGAACAGGCATGTCACATGATGAGAGGGAGAGCAAGGGAGAATGGGGAGGAGGTCCCAGGCCATTTGTAGCAACCAGCTTTTGCATGAACTAATAGAGCAATAACTCGCTTATTACTGCAGGGAGGGCACCAAGCCAGTCATGAAGGATCCACCACCATTACCTCCCACTAGGGCCCACCTCCAACATAGAGGATCACATTTCAACATGAGATTTGAGGGAAAAAATATCCAAACTATTTCATACATAAAATGATATATTACTTAAACTGTAATAAGTTAAAATTGAAGACTATAAACTCTCAAACAACCAAAAAAATTTCAGCAAGTAAGTCAATAAATAAAATGAAATAAAATCATATAAAAGTCAATTAGCCCAAAAGAAGGCAGTACAAGAGGAAAATAAAGCCTGGAACAAATAAAACAAATAGCAATCATATCAATATCACATTAAACGTAGTTGACCTAAGCACACAAATTAAAAGGTAGAGCCTGTCAGAATTAATTGAAAAATGAGAAAGCAAGACATTTGCCTGTAAGAAATTCACTTTAAAAAGACACAAATAGGTTAAAAATAAGAGGATAGAAAAAGATAACTCATGCTAAAACTAATTATGAAGTTGAAATAGTTTCATTAATATCAGTATATTTAGGTAAAGTATGTTAAGTGAATATCAGCAATGACAAGGGAAATTCATTATGACAATGACATAAACTTATAAAAAGTACATAGGAAACTTAAATGTTTATATACTAAATAACAGCTTCAAAAAACATAAATCAAACCTGATAAAAATGCCAGGAGAAGAGAAAAATCCATAATTATAGGCAAAGATTTCAACAAACCTTTCTCAATAATTGACAGAACAAATAGACAGAAAATCAGTAGGGACATAGACTAATTGAACACCACTCTCAACTATTTTGACCCAATTGACATTTTACAATATTTCACCACCAATAGCAGTGTATGTCTTCTTTCCAATGACAAGCAGAATATTTACCAAGATAAACCATATTATTTTAGAAATAAATTTCAATAAAAGTCAAAGTATTTACATTTTATACAAACTTTTATAGCTAAATGAATAGAATGCCTCCTAACTCATTCTCTGAGGCCAGCATTACTTTAATACCAAAACCTGATCAAAAAAATAAAAACCAGAAAAGAAAGCTATAGACCAATGTCCCTCCTGAAAATTAGCATAAAAATTCTTTACAAAATGTTAGTAAATAAAACCTAACAATATATAAAATGTATTCTACAGAATCATGTTCAAAGTTGGTTTAATTTAATATAATTCAGTACAGTAACAAACTGAAAAAGAAAACCATAAGATCATTTCAAAAGGTGCAGAAAAAGCATTTGACAAATAATAACATTCATTTCTGTATAACACAAAATGATCTCAGCTAGTAATAGAAGAGAGTTTCTGCAATTTTGTAAAGAGTCTTTATGAAAATTTTACTGGTAGCATTTATAATTAATGGTAAAAAATACTTTGCTACTAAAAGAAAGATAAAGGCATGGATGTCATAAGGCAAGAAGAAGAAATGAAAGACGAGTTGGAAGGGAGGAAGATATCACTGGATTTATTCAAAGAAACATCATTGTTTATGTGGAAAAATCCTGTGAAACTTACAGGAAAGCAACTAGATCTAATAAGAAAGTTTAGCAAGTGTTCAGGATACAAAATAAATTTATGAAAATGTATTCCTAAATTCTAGCAAAAATCAGAAATTGAAGGTAAAAACCAATACCATTTACAATAGCATAAAAAGTAAAATACAATAGCACAAAAATATAGAATACTTTTGAGGATGAGCAAAACTGCATGCTGGAAACTATGTAATGCTGCTCAGCAAAATTAAAGACTCAATAGAGAGCTATAGTGTATTCATGAATCAAAAGACTCAAAATGTTTAAGATGTCAATTCTATTCCAATTTATTTATTTATTATGACTAGAGTTCGTTGGATTCCTGTCCTAGTCTCAAAAATGTTTATACAGTTTATTTTAGATTGTCTAAGGTGGTAAAAGTCCATAAACTCTTTCAGGAAGAGTAAAATTAGAAAGGACCCTGAAAGCTAGTCTGAAAGCCTACAAAATATTTTGCAGAGCTAGGATCTTTCTTCAAACGAGAGGCAGATTTCATGGCAGCCATGTCTGGGTTGATCAGAAGTGCTGTTTTCAAAACATCTCTTTCCCTCTATCGTAAGTTTCTTCCAGCAAAATGCTCCACATTCTCTTTCAGGATGACTTGGAGTTTAAAAGTCATAGCATGAAATGTGAGGTTTTTATTTTATTTTTAAGCTTTATTTGAACATTTATTCCTAGGTCATAGAATATGGAGATATAGAAAGGTGTCTATTTGTGGTTTCTTTATGTAGGGGTATTATAAGAGGCCCCTATTCCTAGAGACTCTGATAAATAGCATCTGACTCTTCTAAAGAGTCCAAGAACATTTACAGCTTAAGAAAAGAGAGGAATGTGTCAGGAAAGAAAGATGAGCTACATTTAAAAGAAAGGACAGAATGAAGCAATTAGAATAACTAAGGAATAATGAAAATGCTAGCTATTGTGCATGGATATGAGAGCAAATTGATCTTCCTTGGATAAAGGAGAAGCTACAAGACATTTCCAATATTTTGGTAATCTTCAACACATTTTTTTTACAGGAAAATAATCACAAAGGTGTGGAGTCTGACCCAGTGGCTCCACCATATACTTGCTGCTGAGAGGGGTTCAAAGGGTAGGTTCAGCTCAGCAGGTGTAAGGAACTACAGCTGCTGAGGTAAATCAACAACCTTGCAGACGATACTCCAGGGAGCTCTGACAACATGGGGAATTTTGAACTACCTAAAAATCCCTGAAGTGAAACCTGATGATGATGATTAGTTAATGAAGTGAGAGGCTTAGTCTATACCAACATGCTACATTATTTCAATAAGATATTGAACTTGTATTTAGTGTTGTATACAGAGTTTAAATTTTCTTATATTTTCTTTTTATGCTAAATTTTGTAAATAGAGATTCATTTTTGAAATACATACTGTATTCACTTTTACTTCCAGTGTTCTCTCTCAACAAAGGAGAAATGAATTAAAATTAAATGATCCCTTAGAAGTCTCTGCTTAGGGGTTATGAACTAGGAATAATCTTTCTAACTTAAATAAAATTCACTTAACTGGAGTTTTAAGGAGATTTTGTCTAAATAGCCTGAATAAAGAGTTTTATCAAGCCTAATAGATGTATAGGCAATTACTTCTGTGTGATTCACTAAGAAATAAGAATATTGCAGTAGTTGTAAGAATGCTATCTAATATTGAGTTTTATTACAGGTAGCACTGCTCCATGTTTTATGTACATTAACTTATTTAATCCTCAGAACACTATGAAGATATACTATTAGTAGCCTCTTTTAAGAATGAAGAAATTGCAACATGTAGAGGTCAAATAACACATCTAAGGATACACAGGAGGTGAGTGGTGAAGCAGGGATTTGGTCCTGGTAGTCAGCCTTCAGATCCTGTGTTTATAGGCACCACTCTAGGCAGACAATGGTTTTGGTCCCCATTTGAGCTAGGCTAATTTGTTCTGTTCTCTGGCTATAGGGTTACTTCTAATATTTTTGCCATGAACTAATTAATATTTGGACTCCTCTGAGTTTAAGAGGTGAGCTTCGGGCTCCCTGTCCCTTTCACTTAGCATGGATCCCTGTAGTAGAGTAGGCTAATGAGAAGGAGCATCTAGGCACAGACGAAAACAAGAAGCACTTTCTTCCCAAGACACCTGGGTCCTCAAAGAGGTGCAGAGAGCATCCAAAGTCTCACAGGCCCTTGAAGTGGTGGATCAATAGGGCTTGTGGCAGTGACGAAGACATGTTGATCTCAAGGATGATATGAGTTGCATGAGCCAAAAAGCATGAGTAGATCTTGGAATCAGAAGTGAATGATAAAACATGGGAATAATATATTTCAGAGAATCTCAGTGGAATTGTATATCCCAGTGGAATCCACTATGGACAATTGCTAATCACAAAAACCAGATGCATCTCACTGAGTGAGAGCTTCAAGGCCTACAACACTTAGATGAATATTGCAAGGAGAAAAGAACAGGATAAGGGAACTGAAAAACAAAACTAAGTTGAATAAGTTCCGTTTGAAATCACGGTTAAGACACTAAAATGACTAAATTGACTTCAATTTCATTAGATTAAGTGTTCTGCTACCAAGCCAAATTGCAGCTTGAGAGTAAAATTATAACAATATATGGAAAAAAGTTTCATTTTTGCACACTCAAGTATAAGGCTGTAAAATTGCTATATACACTCAAGTTTTAATGCAGAGTAATATGGTCCCCTAACAATGGCTTTTCCTTTCTGTGGTGAGAAGAGATCAGGAAGAATACTGGATAGGGCAAAATAAGCATATTATTCAATATCACAAATTAGATAAATGAGGCTTGGAGCAGTTATCTGACTAACTCATTGCTTCACTGCCAATAAATGGTGAAATTGGAACTTGAGTTTATGTCTTTGGAATCTAAGGCCTGCACTCTTTCAGTGGAACCACACTGATTTCATTTATATAATGTTGAGCACTACCAAAACAATTACAGAAGGGCAATTTCTGCTCTAACTGTGAAAGAGGAACTACTAAATGGACAACATGTTAACACCCAAAAGCAAAGTGGGTTTATAAAGCCATAAGATTTCTCATAATCCCAGACTATTAAGTAAGCCAAGTCTTTATTACATGGTCATTACTTTGGAAATCTTTGAATTCAAGCCAATGTTTTGAGTGATGAGGCCAGCAACTCTGTTTGGTTTTATCTGGGGCAGGCTGAAGGAAGGATTTGTGTGTCTATGTTGATACAATTCATCAACATCATGATTCTAATGGCAAATACAGTGAATGAAGAAGCACAGTTTATGGAGCAATTGCTTCTTAAGACTGAGAAAGAAGCTCACTTCAACTATTCTCTCATTAAATTTCTCATTTCGTTAGTAATTTTAAGTATGATTAGAGGAGAAAACATTATCTTATCTATTTATAACTAGTTTAAAAGAAAACAGGACCTCAATATTATTCTTGAATTTTTTTTTTTTTTTTTTTTTTTTTTACTTTTTGCAATGTAAGAATAAAGAAGAAGAAAAGAATGGACCAGAAAAAGATTTACTTCAAGCCTTCCTGTCTGCAGACTAAAATTAAGGAAACAACTTAAAATATATTGTGTACTATACATAGAAGCTGGTGGACTAAGTATTTGAACAAAGAACCATCATTGAAGAAGTAACAAAAACGATCTGTTTTAGAAAAGCAGATGGCAGTGTGTTTTTATCATAGGGTTGTTGTATATATCAATCAGCTACAGTTCATTTTTAAGAACTCTAATGTAAGGATTATGTCATCATTTATAAATCAGTTATTGAGCAGGCTTTGAAGAATTTTTTAAAAAAGTAATTGATGTTCTTATGAGTTAGTCTCTTGTGTATTGTTCTTATGAGTTAGTCTCTTGTGTATTTTCTTGAAGAGTATATATTTCTTAGTCATGATATATAGCTTGTCTAAAGCTTTTTTATTTTGGAAGACCTAAAACACAAACTGACAAATAACCATGCCTACAGATACAATACTCTATTTTTATTTTCCCTTCCCAAAAGAATGTGGAGGAGGTACATGAGCTAAAGTCTAGAAATTATAGGTCTCTCCATTTACTTAGTTAGGCCTTCTTTAGTGTCTTTCTAAAGTTTTATAATTTCTTTCATAAAGTTTTCGTCCACATTTTGTTAAATTTATTCCTAGGCACAATAGTACATTTTTAAAAAATTACACCTTCCAATAGTTTGTTACCATTTTATAAAAATGCAATTAATTTCTGTATATTGTATATAGAAACATCATTAAATAATAATTTTGATTATGTAGAAAATTATGTCATATAAAAATGATAGTTTCTTATTTCCATTTCAGTAAGAATTGTCTGTTATTGCTTTCTATTTCTCTGTTTTACTCCATTATCTAGAGTTTCAGGTTAAATGTTTAATAGAAGTGGTGTTATCTGGCATTTTGGTTTTAATCTTAATCAAAAGGGGAAGCTTTAACCTTAACCCTAATTATAACTATCAATCTTATTTCAGACTGGATACTGGATATTGAACTAGATAGTGAACACTATTAAGTTTAATGTCTATTCTAGGTCTTTTGTGACATGCTTTATTTTTCTTAAGGAATTTATTTTATTTTTTATTTTTATTATTTTATTTTATTTTATTTTATTTTTAGAAAAACAGAGAAAAGGAGAAAGAAAGAAACAGCAAAGAAAGAAGAAAAAAGAATGAAAGAGAGAAAGAAAGAGGAAGAGAAAGAGGGAAAGAGAATGGGATTCTTATTTTATTGCCCAGGCTAGAATGCAGTTTAAAAATGGGTATTAAAAACCTCTTTTATGCCAATAATTGTG